>JAXQQM020080357.1:0-16774 GCA_034641835.2 Pinus albicaulis
TCAGGGGTTGAGGTATATGAAGTATTGATATCATGTGTCTAATTTATCATTTGCTGTGAGATGTAATATGTTGTTTAGATCCTTGCTTGATGTATGTTGCGGGATCTATGTTTCTACTTCATATGATATGTATTCGCCATGGATTATTATGATCCCTATGTAACATTGTTGAAGGGATATCGTCACATTGTGTGAGATTATGTCATGTTGATAGGAGGCCTATTTTGAGTGAGAGTTCCTGTAGCAGAACGTCTCATGGAGAGACATTCCACTCATGTTGAGGGCATATATCCTTGTATGAAAAAAAACATAGTCCATGTACATCATCACCATTTCCAGCACTATATGAAGCATCCTACCCCCATTTTGACATCGAGCCCAGAGACGTAGCCTACACTGGGTGAACTTCGTTATCAACGTCTCGTTTTCTTATGTTTTTTATTTTTGTCTTGTTTCCTCTTGCTTAAAGCATGTATGTGTGTTCTTTTAATGCTCTATCAGTGCAATTCTAACCACGTCACAAAAGTAAAAGATTATGGGTAAATCTGGTAGCTGACGAACCCAGATCAATGTTGGACAATGGATTCCTGACACAAGAAACACTAGGTCTAGGCAAACACAATATATGTACATTTTTTATTTATATTGGTAAATAAAAAATTTGATGGGAAAATTCTTGGTTGAGCATAATGAGGCCTAGGAATAAATTCTCCTTTGTATTGAACCTTTGTAGCAGCAAGTTAACGAATTGGATACACACTTTTTGATTATATGCAAGAAAATTGGCAACATGGACTTCAATAGTGACAGGGAGTATGACTACCACTTAGACGAATTCTCCCACAAGCTAATGATGGTTCACTTCAAATATTTTTATGTTTTAAAAGGTCATATAAACATGCTTGCTTTTCACTTAATTTAGGTTATGTTTATTCTTCTAGTTATTTTGGATAAGTAAAAACTCAATTATATAAAATAATATTATTAGATGGATAGAATAATTTTCATGACTTTATGTTAATAGTCTAGTCTCCTTGATAAGAAACCAACAATAAAAAATATGTAACAATTTTATTATTAAAAATAAATAAATAAATATATGTATATATATAAACTTATTAAAAAGAAATTACCTTTTTTTCCCTCCAAATTAAGACTTCACAACTTTATATAAAGTTGTTTAAGAAAAAACACCTCAACCTTCATTATGTTTATGAGGAAAATAAATAAATGTATTCATATTAAGTTTTCATGATAACCAACCAAATGCAATATGTTATCATAAACATGGTTTATTTAAATTTAATAATATTGTTTTTTAAAATTATATTTATATTATTATTATTAGTATTATTTATTTTTGGCACTAAAATAACTATATACTATAAAAAAAAATTAATTTTATTAAATTTGTTTTTACATAACTCATTTCATCTTAATAATATTTTGATTTATTAATATAAATATTTAAATTAATAAAAAATACAAAAATGTCATAAAATTGTATTATTTTGTTATTATTAATTCCAAATCACCTTGAACTTTTTACTAAAATAATTTTTCAAAAAAAAAACAACTTTATTAAATTTGTATTTACACAACTCATTTCTTTTAAATAATCTTTTATTTTCATTTATTAATATAAATATTTAGTCCATAAGGTCTTGGATAGACGGTGATCGGGTGCTCTGTTAAGACACTCCTTGATGTAAAGCTATGTTAAGACACTCCTAAATGTAAAGTGAAAGATTCAATTCCCCTCCGCTATAAGGGTGATAGATTACTATATATATCAAGGAAATATTTTTTAGTTTATAAATAATTTTTATCATTTGAATAATTATATTATGTTGATTATTTGAATAAATTTAATATTGTTAAAGCCAACTGGGTTTGGTTCGACGACGAAGAGTGTGTTGTTAAGACACTCGTTTAAAAGGTCACTAGTTCTAATCCCCTGAAGGCAAAAAAAATCTAGCCATGATAAGGGTTGGTGCGGCCGAGGCCGGGTGTGATAACCTGGTGATTTTGATGGCTTAGATGCCCCTCGGTAACAGTTTCAGGCTTAGATGCCCCTCGGTCACAATTTCAGGCTTAGATGCCCCTTGGTCATAGTTTCTCGGACCATAGGTTTGGTGTGAAGTCATGTAAGGACCCACACTACCAAGCAAACAAAAAAAATGCTATTAGAATAAAAATATTATTTTATATGTTTAGTAAAAATCGGTGTTGGTAAATTTCTAAAATTTCTTAGGATAAACAATTTTGTCACCATTGTAACAAAGGGTTGAAAACTAAAACCATTTTCTCAATCTTCCTAACCTTTTAACTAAGCAAAAACTATTGTGGTCTTCTAAACACTTCCCTTAATCATTTTTAAGCACGGAAATAAACATATAAAGAATTTCAAGTAATATCTTACCTTATTAAGCTCTGATAAACCATATTTAATTAGAGAAAGAGACTACAACTCAATATAAGAGAAAAATTATAATAAGTATATTACATTAAAAAGTATTTAAATTGTTGGAAGTAATGGAGAAAGCTATACTTAGATGGTTGTTATGATGAGGATAGGTTTGAGAGTCTAATCTTAGACCTCATATCCTAATATCTAGGGAGTAGTTGAAACCATCCCATTTTTGTGAAAGCCTATATATTTGAGGCTTATTTGACTCAATAGTCAATGCTTGTATGAGTGTTTGTACACTCTCCAGGTATCTCACCTGGAGAGGCATTTAGCTAATAGTTAATAGATTCAGTTTTTAACATGGTATCAAGGCATCAGGTCAAACCGCTGAGTGGACATGTGTGTAGGGATAAGGTTTGAAGTCAATCTATTGGACTGCGGAAGAAAGCGAAGAGAGGTTGAGTGGTGATCACATGGTAGCATGGCTTCTCTTGAGCATGTTGTCGAATAGAGGTTGCATGAGGAGTGTTGCAGGAGAATACATTTGTGTGGCGTGAGCCGATGGTGTGTCTCCCTCACCGTCTGAGGCCCCCATTTCGGTGACGCCTAAGACTTAGCGTGGATCTGCTGTGAGGTCGAGGTGTGGAGGTGGATCAGACAACAATGTGCCTCTGCAAATTAAAAACGTGCATCTATTGGCGTGGATGCTTGGATCAGGAGGTTGGAAGGTAGCGTTGACTATTTTTTTTTCTCTGTGCATTGGGCATATGGTTGCAGGTTCATCCAGATGGGAAGGTGGTGACAAATGCCACATATTCCATAAGCACCTATGAATCCAAGGACACTAGCTGTTTTTTTTTTTTTTCTCCCCGCAGAGAATCACAATCCGCTGGAAAGAAACCCTCGCTCGATGTCAGTTTGGAGGTGTTAGGTCGTTGGAGGATGTGTTGCGTGGAGATAGTTGCCTGCGTGGATCACTTTGAATTCGAGCTGCAATCCTGGTGAATCTTTGTAGGTTTGTTGCATACAGATGATCTGTGAGGGTCAGATCAGATCTCGTGTTTTGTGGGGTGGTGGCCATGGTGTAGCAGCAGATCTAGTCTGCTAGAGATCTGGATCGAAGCTGCCCGTGAGGAAGGAATGCCCCAAAATGCGTGACCTGTGGGAGAGAAGCAAGCCGGTTAGTCAACGCCTTGCTTGCTATTGGACTACGATATCATTCCTAAGCGATTGCACTCGTTAATTCATACAGGGCATTTTCATGTCGCTGCCTGTCAAACATTGTGCCCGTAGATTCGAATGGTTTAACAGAAATTGCCTTGGCTTAATTTCTCTCACCGGTTGGATGATGGCCATTTGGCTGTTCTTGTAGAATTATATGTGGAGGCCCAATTCCGTAGTCCGGTTGGGTGGAAAGCATTTATTTTAAAATTATATTAATTGATTTGCTACATTATTTCATAAATGTGTCATATGAGAAATTGCTAATTACATGCATCAGAATTGGATATCAATAATGTTTCTAGCTTGTTGAGAGGTCATTTTTGTGCTCGTCGCAAGAGCCGACGGCACTGAGACCTGCGTGGCATAGAAGCCACAGTCTACAAGGTTATACTGTTGAAGAGCTGCTAAAGGGAGAAGTTTCCCGCCTACGTGGTAACGGGGTTGTTGGAGCTCGTTTGATGTTGCCTAAGCAACAAAACCCACATTCTCCATGTAAAATTTCATATCACATTCATAACCCAGAATTTTCCATCTCATACTCAGAAATTCATTCTTTTCATTAAGGTTTCATACCCTTTTAAACAATCCCAAGTTAATATTATAACCCTAAAAACTCTAAATGCGGAAGCTTTTCAAATGTTGATAATTATGGTTACTAACCATAATTACAATACCCACTTTGACAATTTATTTTATTTGAATACATCCCCTTATCCAAGGTTTCTCCTTTAATTTATTCACAAGTGGAAGCCATTTCAAATAACCTTACCATAAACCTTTCTTTGACCATGGCATTCACATATCTCAAAGCCCCATTTAACTCCAATCTCCATCCTTTACTTCTGTTTGATCCGACGGTTATAAATTTATCGCACTTCAACATCACATTGCAACTAAGTTCAAGACCTATCGCAAATCACAAAATTCATTTAACGACTGCGATATGTGATCACATCACAATATCGTCACTTCCACTTCTTTAACCTGATGCGATATGCGATGACGAATATCACATCGCATCATCGGCAATCGCAATTTTGCATTACACCTTAAAAGCTCTTCTCACCGATGCGATGTGCACTGAACTCTTATGTCGACACGTGGCTCTACTTAAATCAAGTATGGCCCACACTTAATACTCACCTTATCGGAAACTTTGGTTAATATTTAAAACTTCGCAACCACATATATTTCAAACCACATATCATAACATTCTTCACAGCTTAACTTTATGTTATAAAGTTGACATAAGCTTTAAACTTACCAATTCCATCGGTAAATAAATTTCATACATGTCGAGACTTTGTTTTAAAACATATATGGCCCACACGTTATCAACCATATCTATTCATCGCCCACCATTTGTTAAATCTGACAGTTGTCATTTCATCGCGTTCCAACTCAATGATCCGACGATCATCGCATGATGAACCTGCACACTCTTTGGTTTCCCAAATCCACGCAAAAGAAATGGTTTTGAATTACCACCCACGCTACGTGTCACACGATGAACGCTATCGGGTTCGCTCAAGCAAAAACTGCTTACCATCCAAGAGCTACGCGAAAACCATTAGTGGTTTTCAACCCACCTTTCGTCTTGCCCTTGACTCACAGTTCCACTTCCATTTATTCATGGTTCCGCATTACCATCGATTTCCAATTTCAAACCTCTGATCTTTGTTCTGATGTTCTTCACTCGGGTTTCAAAACAATATGTCAATATGATGTAACCAGTCAGAATTTCTTCTTTCGACAGGTTCTTCCAGATTCGCCACCTCTCATTAAAAGCTATGTGAAAAACACTGTTACCGATGAAATAGGTAACCGCACTGTTACCTACTTTTTTTTGGTAGCATAAAAAGCACCCGATTTTGAAAAGTGGTGATGCAGAATCACCCCTTTTTTTTTGTGCACATTTTTGACACTCTAATATTTTTATTTATGAAGTATGAATATTTGTTTTAAAATGTTAGTGAAACGTATTGATGCAGCATCAACTTTTTTTTTTTAGAGCAGTGATTTTCATGCTAATTTCGAAACGTATTGATGCAGCATCAACCTTTTTTTTTTAGACTGGTGATTTTCATGTTGGTAATAAAACACAAAACTTAGATTAAAAAATATATATATAAAAACAATTAAAAAAAAAACCAATAAATGTAAAAAAAAAAACAAAATTAACTCGTAAAAATAAAAAATTTAAACAAAAATAAATTTTAAAAAAAAAAACAAAAATATTCGAAAATTATATCAAAAGAAATGACAAATTTGAAAAAAAAACAAACAATTTAAAGAAAAAAACAAAAATTAACCAAAAAAATTTTAAAAAAAAAACATCAAAAACATTTTTTTCTAAGTTATTAAAAAAAACCATATAATTAAAAAAAAAAAAATTAAATAGAAAATTTAAAAATAATTAAAATTACAAAATTAAAATTTAGAAAAAAAAAATAAATACAAAAAAGAAAAAATTAAATTAAAAAATAATAATAATAAGAAAAAAAATACAAATTAAAAAAAAAAAAAAAAAACTATGTGCAAATATTTAAAAAACAAATATCCATAAATTTACAGGTTTTTTTTTAATGAAACAATTTATAAATTTTAAAAATGAAAAACAAAATAAACTAAAAGATTAAAAAAAAATTTAAATTAAATTAAATGAAAATTTAATAAATAAATTTCAAATTTTAAAAAGTAATTAATCTAAAATATAAATTAAAAAAAAAAAAAAAAAAAATTAAATTTAAAAAATAAATTGAATTTAAAAAATAAATAAATAAATAAATTTTTTGAAATTAAAAAAAAAAAAAATTAAAAATTAAAAACAAAAAAAATAAAAAAAATCAAATTAAAAAAAATAAAATATATATATATATATATATATATATATATATATATATATATATATATATATATATATATATATGCTACAAATTTTTTATTTTTATTTTTAAAAGGAATTTTTTTTATCGTGGTGGTGCCGCCTGCCCAGCGGTCGGCCTCCGCCGCCACCTGGGCGGGAGGCCGATTGGCGGTGCCACCATGATCAAAAAATTCTTTTTTTTTGTTTTTAAAATTTTTTTTTAATTTTTAATATTTTTTTTATTTTTTTAAATTCAATTTTTTTTTTTTTTAATTTAATTTTTATATTTGAAATTAATTTGTTTTTTTGGTTTTGTTTTTTTGTTTTTTTTGTTTTGTTTTTTGTTTTTTTTTTTTTTTTTTTTTTTAATTCATTTTTTTTTTTTTTTTTTCCTAAATTTTGTTAATAATTTTTATTAAATTTTGTATTTTTTTTTTATTTAATTGATTTTTTTTTATTATTAAATTTTATGTTTAGTTTTTTCATTTAATTTTTTTAAATTTAATCAATTTTGTATTTTTTTTTAATTTTTTTGAATTTAATTTTTTTTGTTTTTTTAATTACATAAAATTTTTATATTTTTTTTATTTCAATTAAAATTGTGTATTTAAAATTAGATTTTTTTTTTTTAATTAAACTTAATATTTTCAAATTAATTTTTTTTTTATTTTATTTTTTATTTAATATATATATTTTTTAATTTATTTTTTTCAATTTTTCATTTTTTATTGATTTTTAAAGTTTTTTAAATTTTTATTTTAACAATGTGTTTTTTTCTTTATATTTAAAATTTATTTTTTATTTCAAAATTTATTTGTTTATTCATTTATTTATTAAAATTTAATAAAATCTAATATACATATATTTAATTTAAGTTTATATATATATATATATTATTTTTTATAATTTAAATTTTATTTATTTTTTAAAATTTATTTGTTTTTTTAATATTTTTTTTTTAAATTTAATGTTTTTATTGTATTTTATTTTTCATTTTTTTTTTAATTATTATTTTTTTTAATTTATTAAAATTTAATATATTTCTTTAAATTTAATTTTTTATTTCAAAAATTTTTTTTTTTTTTTTAAATTTAATAAACATTTTCTTTTTATTTTTTAAATTTAATTTCTATATTTTATTTTTTATAATTTCTTTCTTTTTTTTTAACTTGTTTTTTTTTAATTTAATTTTTTTTTTCTATATATTTTGAAATTTTAATCTTTAAATTTTTATTTTTTTTCTTAAATTTTAGGTTTTTTTTAATGTTTGAATTAAAATTTTTATTTTTATTTTTTATTCCTATTTATTTTTAAATTTTAAGCTTTAAAATGTTTTTATTTTATTTTATTTTTTTTAAATTCTTAAATTTTAGGTTTTTTTTAATGTTTGAATTTTAAAAATTAAAAAATGTTATTTCTATTTTTTAAAATGTCAAAAATATGACACAATTTTTTTTTTTTTTGTTATTCCAGCTTCAACTGGTTTTGTTTTGAGGGTGTTTTTTCAATCCTTTTTTCAAGAAACAATTTTGTTTTTAGCATAATTTTATAAAATGTTGAAATTTGACCTTAAAAAAAAACTAAGTGCGTTTTGGAATACACTTTTTTTGTTTTTGGGGTGTTTTTTCATGTTTTTTGAGTCTTTTTGGGCTAGAGTTCCTGTTTTGAGGTCAAGTTACCTATTTCATCGGTAACAGTGTTGAAACCCCTTTGGGGTTTTGTAAGACCACTCTTCTGTTCCTCTTTTTTCCAGTCCTGATCCGAATCACTATTTGATCAGGTATATTTCTAATACATATATAGCCCGATGTATCAGAATACTGAATTGAGAATTCATTTCCTCTGTTGTTGTCATCGATCCTTTCAGTGATCGATGACTGCAACCTCCTCCAGTCTTCTAAAAATTATATGCAAACCCTTTATTTCACCTCCGCTCAAGACATAATATTGCCATTATACATGTTTCGACATTTACATTAAACTTGTCAATGTGTGTGTAGAACCACCATTCAAACCCTATTGCAGAGTTTATCACACCTGTTCATCAATTCTGAACATTTCTCACACATAATTAAATAAATCAATACACACATAATTCAGAAACAATCTCTTTATATATAAAAAAATATTTACATAAATCCAGAATCCATCATGTTATGTCTTTCCTTCTTTAGGCCTGATATTCAAATCAATGGCCCTTTTTCCCAACTGCCCGTAGGCTTAACAAACAAACCCTCTGTTTGTTAAAAACCCTACTCTACCTCTACTACTGTATACTATTACTACTTTTTCTGCCTTTAAGGCTATACAATTTATACTAAAGATGATGAACCAATTTTGGTTCAGATCCTCTATTATCTCAACAAAATCCTCCAAATCCTCAAAGTCCTAAAATCTATCCATTATCCCTAAGGATCCTCTTTAATCCCATAAAATCATGAAACTAATTCTAACTTAAGATTTACAATCAATTCTCAAATCTCTCATTCCCTATGAAATCTAAACTATCCTAATTCTCTCATGTTCTCCAATTATTCGGAACATTTACAAATTTCTCTCAATATCTATTCTAAATGTCACTCAAAAAAATTAATAATTACATAAGAAACCAATAGTCTTTTGAAAACACAAGACCCCTATGTCTATTAAAATACAAATTATTTTCTGAACCTAATGCCCCTGCGTCATCGTTAGAGCACTGAGTGGAGTCAAAAAGAAATCTCGAAGCAAGATAAGCTGGACTTTAACAACATGTCTATGTTTTTAGATATTTTTTATTCTAATGATGATGATTTTCTCATGTGGACATTTGGAAGCGTTAGCATGGGTAGTAATTTTTAGTCTGAAGAAATTTCAGAAAAACAATGTGGTTCTATTGATGACCACGAGAATCAAGAGGCTTAGTCTGTTGTGCAAGATCCTAAGATTGAAGACTCACGAGTTGATCTTCAGGAAGTATGTAAAGAGGAGCAAAGTGTTGAATATCAATTGGACGAGTGACATGAAGCGGATTGCAAAGACGTGGCAGAAGAACACAAAGTTGGAGAGAATTTAAATTCTGATGATCTCATGAATATTTCTTTGTGTGCAGACGTTAGCAACAACAGCAAGGAAAAAGCAATGAAGTTTGAAGAAGAATTGAAGTTTCTTGAAGCATGGCTTGAAACACCATGTCTTTATGAAGTCAACATAGAAGTTGCATCAATGAATGATGAAGATATTATCGCTGACGTTCAGATGGTTGACACCAGAAATAGTGAGAGGGAAAATTCTCCCATCCAGCCTGCCGTAATTTTGAAAAGGGCGAGAATAACAGTTCAAGCTTTCCATCATTGGAGAAGAAATGAGGTCACTACCTCATGGAGAGGAAAGTGAAGATGAAGCCTCACCTTGGAATGAACAAGTATGGAGTCACAAGCATAAAGACCAAAATGAAAACCTTTGTTACCAAATTTTTCATGTTTTTTATTGTAAGGCTAGCTGAGACTAGACCAGCAGGCATATGTCATTTTTCAGTACCCTTTCTCCATTAAGGGGGGGTGTTGGAAGTAATGGAGAAAGCTATACTTAGATGGTTGTTATGATGAGGATAGTTTTGAGACTATAATCTTAGACCTCATATCCTAATATCTAGGGAGTGATTGAAACCATCCCGTTTGTGTGAAAGCCTATATATTTGAGGCTCATCTGACTCAATAGTCAGTGCTTGTATGAGTGTATACACTCTCGAAATATCTCACCTGGTGAGCCATTTAACTAATAGTTAATAGATTCAGTTTTTAACATAAATAATAATATTTCATACTCATGACCATAATGATAACATTTCAAAACATATAATTAATAAATTATAATGAACCCAAAGTATCAACCATTTGCTTTTTTTATTAACATGCATAATTATAATTTTACCAATAAGAAAAGGCCTAAACCCACATCAATAAAATTTACCCTTCAGCGTTAAATATTATAATATTCTACCCTTATGCCATAACGAAACCCCGCTCCATAATTAACTTTAATGTTAAAGTATTCTACCCTTATGCCATAACAAAACCCCGCTCCATAATTAACAAAGGTTAATGAAGTTTTATATAAATATTTCTTAAATTGTGCTCAACGCCTTCAAAATATCGACATTACCTTTTGACCGACTTCTCAAACCTAAGGATTAAAAAGGTGATTTCTAAAGTGTGTTATGGCCTTCCTTGTGCATATATTCTGGTTGAGTAGGGGTCATTATGGAGCAGCTCTCTCTTCATCATAGGTTACTAACAATGGTAGATTCTTCATTATAGGTAATGAACCATGGTTAGTTATTCCGTTCTTTCTTCCAAGTTCTCTAGCCCTTTTCCACGACGAATGTTTTTTCAGAAACAAACCCTGAGGAATTTGCTACATAATTGTACAGACACTCTGGGCCATAGCGAGGCTACAAACTCTCTGGTATAGGTATTTCCACACCTCAACTAAATTTATTGTTAAATATATTTGTTAGTCTTTCGGTTTAACGAAAGTTTCCTCCAGTTGTTTGCCAGTTACAGGTAGGCTCCACGGCCATGGCGTCGGCAGTAATGAAATTACCCAATAGACTACTCAATAGACTACCTTTATGTGTAGTGGGCAACTTATCGCGTAGTTTTTTTTTTCAGAAGAAAAAATAACTGGTTTTTATTTCACCAATCGTGTAGTTATATCAATGAATTTTATTGAATTTCTGTTGAGAGGGATTTTTTAATTAGATATAACAGAGTATGCTTTATAATCGTTATGAACACATTAATTATAGATTATAAAGTAGAAAATATTTTAAATAAATGTGAGATGATTTGTAATTAGATAAATATGTTTATGAATATAAGCGAAATAGTAATGAATAAAAATTATATGTATAATTTTTATATTGAGATTGAAAATATTTTTTTTTCAATTATATAAATATTAAAAATGCAATAATTTAATAAGAAAAAAAATATTTTAAAATAATTTAATTAGAAAATATGTAATAGGAAAATGAATTAATAAATTTTTAATATATTATAAAAACTGAAGATTTATGTGATAGTTTTATTTATAATATATGATTAAATATATAATATTTATTAAAATATTAATAAAGAAAAAATAATTTTAATTGAAGTTATAAATAAATATTTTAATCTTTATCTTAAATAAAATATTAAGTATTTTTGAAAAAACAATATATGGAAGATTGGTAATTGTTTGAATTTTGTAATATGAAAATAACATATGACTTTTCAAAAACATAATATTGATAACAAGAAAATATTTTATATTATTTCTAAATAAAATATTTTAATGTCTATTTTAAATAGAATATTTTGACATGTCATATATATATATATAAAATGGATTATGTGGAATAAAAGTGAATAAATATATATAGGGAGAGAGATTTCTATATTTTATTTTAAGAGATATGTTTTATTTGAAGAGACATGTCCAATTCTTTTAGTACTTAATGTTAAGATGATAAGTAAAGCTTCAAAATATATTACTAACAAAAGTTACTTCAATTTCCATTATAAATAAATAAACAAATAAATAAAAATTGCATGTTCATCTTAAACAAAAAATTTCAATAACAAAAAATTTCAATACCCACCTTCTATACATCCTAGCTTTAATATGCCCATTTTCTATGTATCAATTTTTTTCATATATGTGTGTGTGAGAGAGAATTAACTAGAAATTGTGCCACATGTTGCAAAGGATAGGTGACACCACCATGATGGGCCTCAAGAGAGGAGAAATAGTTGACCCAAAGATACCAATATGCGGCGTCAAATTGGGCAAAGAAACAAGTGTTACAAGAGGTATGTCTATCGAGTCCTTCCTATAATTCGCAAGGAAAAAAGTCAAGAAAAGTTGAGCCATTGGAGGTGGTAATGTATAATCAATTATTTGAAGAAAATCTAATATATAAACCAATTGTTTGAATAAAAGCTAATGTATAATCAATTTTTTGAAGGATTAAGAACAAAATGATGGAAATTCAACTAATGGGATTTCTACTTTTGAATTTAATATGTATTTTTCTTCAAATTGTCGTTTAACCAATTCTCATGGGAAGGCATGGTTAGATGATTTGGGATATTCCTACTATATATCTCTTCATATTGAATGGTTGATGATATACGAAGAATTCAGAATCAAAACGACTATGAAGTCTTCACTATGCTCACCAACCAGAGTCCAAAATAATTATACATGGGTAAACAAATTTAGGCCAAGTGTGATCGATAAACTCAAGTTAGATTCTATAGTTTGAATTTATATTTTATATTTTTAATAATCTTTTCCCCCGTCGCTTAAAAAAGAGAGAGGAGAAGCTACTCCATAAATGCATTTACATTTTACAAAGAAAATAGTATACATTTAATAAGAAAATGAATAACAAGAAAAACAATAAAAAAAACTCTCACGTCCAATCATAACGTGCGTAAGTTGCTCCAGAAGGATGAGATATGAGCTAATTTTAATAACTAAATTCCTACCTGCAAAATTATAAATAAATGTTTAGTGAAAAAAATAAAACATTTCATATGTCATAGCAAGCGTACTCAGTTACAAAAATAGTATAGAAAACCTAACTGAAACAATTCAACCCATTCAGAAATAAAGTTGTTATTCTTAAATTGGAGAAGAATGTTTGGGTGATCAAGTTTCTTGATCAAAGGATGGTCCATCTCGTGTGAACAAATCCTACCAACAATATCATGATGAGTAGAGACATAGTCAATAAGAGTATGAAACCAACGATACTTTTGAGGATAAGGCTGAACCCCAATTGAAGAGGTCAATATATGGTAGAGTATCAATTTCAAGCGAACATTATTTCTCTCATAAAGATAGTTATCCAATATTTGATGACTCTGATGATGATGAAGATGAACACCAGATGAATTTCTCTGGAAGTTTGAGTTTCCAAGGTACACTTGGGGGTTATAGAAAATTTGGAATAGAGGGTTCCCCGATGCAGTATTTTCGGCACTTTGGTAATCAAAAGTAGTTTGATAATGAGAGTGACGTGTATGAAAATGTTGTTAGAAGAAAAAAAATACCATGATTAAGATTTTGTAGATGAAATATAAAGAGTTCCTAGGTTCTAGCCTAGTAAGAGTTATTGGAGGTGAAGGGCATTTATTTATGCAAAGAATGCAAAGATTAAGGCCATGTACACCACATAAAACCGAAATTGATGATGAGGTGAAGCCTTTGAATGATGGATCAATTAAGCTTGAACACCATCTCAGAAAATCCATTCTAGTCTCCCAACCTGATAGCAATTCTCCTCCCAAGAGGCACTCGAATCTGGACTTGATTGAATGAAAGATACATGCTTACATAAAGAGTAATTAATGAGTGTCTTCATGACTTAATGTTCCAACTTTATTTTAATGTGAAGGGATTGAAATGAGGCCAATCTTATTTAAGGAAGGCTTATAGAAAAATGACTAAGTGAATAAGCTCTTTAAAATAGGAGTGGGCCTCATAACCCTATGACTTTACATTAGGTATGGAGCTACTAGGTTTTGATCCCTGCATTTTGATTGCAGGGATCATATTAAAATGTATAAGAAAAAGAAATTGAAGAAAGGTGATTGGAGTTGATGAAGTTTTTTTGGAAATCAATTACGAGTCCGGGGTGTAGAGATGAGCGTTCATAACCCTATTTTCTATTATAATTTGCATTATGTTGGTTTTCTTCTTTTAATATTTTTCATAATAGAGCCTTGCAACGAAATAATTTTGGTGTAATAAATACTTATCTTTTTTTGGTACTTCATTACAGATTTCGGTTTTGTCATCCTTAATTAGTTGAATTATGATTTCCAAGGGAAATATTTGATATATTTGGTTTTATACAATTGTTGAATGTAGGTGATGTTGAGCTTTCTGAGGGTGTTTGAAGCAAAGCTTAGGATTCATATATAATCTAGATAACTTGTATTGTAGTTGTATTTTTGTATATTCATGTTAATTGTCTTTAAAAATATAGTGAAACATGTATTTATGAGGTATTTATTATGTCTATGAACGATGATTATAAAAAAAAAATTGTCTGAGGTGGATGAACCAACAAAGTATGGAGTGGTTATTCTTGATGAAGAAATTGGTCGAGTTGATATATTTGTGGAAAAGCCTAAGATATTTGCTGGAAACAAGATCAATGTAGGGATTTACCTTCTGAATGCCAGTGTTCTGAATATGATTGAGCTAAGACCCACTTCAATTGAAAAAGAGGTGTTCCCAAAAATAACCAGTGAGAAGAAACTATATGCCATGATATTGATCAGATTTTGGATGGATATAGGGCAACCCAAGGATTATATTTCAAGACTAAGGTTTTATTATGATTCTTTGAGAATAAATTTACTCAATGAATTTTCATTTGGTGCTCACATCATTGGAAAGGTGATAGTGGATGAGACTGCATCACCAATCCAGAAATTGTCATGTGATTGTTCAAATAAATCAATAAGGAAGCATTCCTTGGTTGATTTATTTAGTGTTTCCATTTTTATATGATCAGGTTGTAGTGGAGAAGATTATTTTTTTTCTCTCATGTTTACCTTCAAATTCTTAGGATACTTTAGAGGTTGCATGATCTCTGGTTTTGTATTTCATATTTGGTAATCAATGCCATGTAAGTTGTTTGTTATTTCCTATGATAGATAGCTCGAGAAATCCTATTAGTGAATGAAATTGATTTTATTTTATAAATGAAATCTTATCCATTTTAAGAAAAGTTTTCAGTTTTGTAAGATGACTTTTTTGAAATTGTTATTTTTATTTGAATATGCCTGAATTTGAATTCAAAGAGAAATATACAGGGAAATATAGTTAGGAAATTTTATCTTTATATTTCTTGTATAAATTGTTTTTTAATTGATAAAGTACTCAAGGGATTTATGAAGGTTGAAATTTATAAACGGGTGGAAACGTGAAGCTGGGTTACACTTTTGTGAGAATCTGGGGCCGAAATTTTTTTTCGGCAATAGTTCGGTCGAACATTTTATAAAGTTCGGCCGAACTACATAATAGTTCGGCCGAACTCATGATTCCGTTTACATTGACGGCACAGTGACGGCGCGGGCAAACAGAATTTTTTTCGGAGATTGGAAAACCGGCAACAGAAGTTCGACCGAACTTTTACTTTTAAAATAGTTCGCCCGAACTATTTTCTATAAATAAATTGCCCGCGAAGTTGGTACATTTATCGTTTTCATTGTTCGTGCGATTTTTGCTGTCCCTGTCGCTAGATCTCTGTTCTTCCTGGCCGCACTGGTGCTCTGTTCCTCATGGCCGCGTTGTTTGCTGTCACGTCCGTGCTCTTCGACTCCGCCGGGTATGTCCACTGTAATAATATGTCTGACACATGTAATAATAGAACCATTGGGAGATTATTCGGTATATGTATTTGTAGTACCACTTCCTAGATATGAAATTTAGGCAACTTATTATGCTTCTCCAATGAAGCTTTGTGTTTGTTTTTTTCATATACTATAGGTTAATCACAGGCTATCAGAGCCTAGTGGATTGGATAATTTGTATTTTTTTGAATGTATGGAGTAGAATGCTTATATCCAGTGAGAAACGAGAAGGAAATTTTGATGTGGTGTCAACTTTGTATATTTTAGAGAATACATGAATTGGTGTATATGGAATGTCTGTAATTGCAAGATATATTTACTGTAATGGCTTATTTTTAACAGAATCTTCAAATGAGTAGTACTTCCTATATACAATTGTCACCTTAATACCATAGTTACCAAGTTCGGCCGTACTGGTCGAAAAAGTTCGGAAATTCGTTGAATCGATTCGGTTCACTGTTTAATTCGTTAATTTCAATACGGTACGGAATGCTTCATGAAATCAATTAACTTCTTCAGTGTTGTATGTGATTTTGAACAGCTCAGCAAAAAAATATTTGCAGCCAACGCTCAGGAATAATGTTTGAATTTAGCGTGCACTTAACGTAAAACGGCCAACTTAGCATTCATTAGTTTCCTAAATCCAACGTAATACATATACATATAGGCATCCAAACAACCATCCCACGTAATCATTCACCAGTTTCATATATATAAACAGCCATTCCACCAGAGCATTTACCAATTTCAGAATAGCTTAAAATATGGAAAAACTGTTAAAAAAATGTTATTCCACCAGAGCATTTACCAGTTTCAGAATAGTTTAAAATATGGAAAAAAAAATGTTATGGAAATTTTATATTTAAAAATATCAAT
>JAXQQM020074700.1:0-124151 GCA_034641835.2 Pinus albicaulis
GACTGAGTTAATGAATAAGGCTAAAGCCTTGGTATAAACGGATTTGATACACACTACCGAAGCCTCTGTGTAGACTAATCTAGAAATTACAGAAGATAAGGGGACTCAAATAGAAATGACACCTGCCTACACTCCCCTAGTAGAAAAAGCTTCCAATCATAAGTTTTACAACGAATTAATTCAAGTCCAACATGAATTGGCCCAGTGTAGAAAGGAAGTAGTTCCCTTACAGGAACATCAGACACTACTAAAGAGGTTTAAAGACCTTTCTGCAACTGAGGATGAAACATTTTCTCAACTTAGGGAAGAAAGGAAAAGAGTAAAGAAAGCACAGGAGAAAGTGGAAAAAGCTAAAGAGAAAACCAGTATGGTTTGCTCTCTTTACTCAGATGTATTAACTTGCAGGGAACCAACCAATAAATATGCTCTATTCTTAGTGGAATGGTATTTATTGTTGAAAGTAAAGGATGTCAGGGCAGGGAAGCCCACCACTTTTAAAACCATTGAGGAATTTTTCCAGTGTTTCGATGAGAAGGATGAGAAGGTCCAAAATCTTTTGTGTGGATTATATTTACACAATTTCTTTCTAGAGGAGGACAGGGACAGTAATCACAACCCCTTCATAGGGGACATTCAGTTCCAGGACTTCCCATATTTTGTTAAAAACCAAACTCGGTGGGCTAAGGCCTACAACACTTTTCAGAAAAGAGAGCATGGCCTAGACCTACGAGTCAGAGGGGAAGCTACTAAACCCCTGTACCTGTTTACCCAACATAATAAATTCATGCAGTAGGAGGGAGTGATATCCAAATTGGGGCCAATTCATAGAGATATTGTGTAGAATGGCCGAGCTTACTTCCAAGACATTCAGGAAGAATAATTAGCAGTAACCAAACAGAGATGGCTAGCATCTACAAATAGTGTGAAGAACAGAGATCCATTTGGTTACCAAAAATTCAAAGTTGTTGCCTCCAGGTTCCTTCTGTACAGAAACCTAATTTTGAATAAGGGCCCTACATATATAGGATGCATATACATGTGCCCCCTCATCTAGTACCCCCTTGAAGACTATCATCATGATTACGAGTTACCAGAGGGCCACACCAACGAAACTTTTGCAAAGATCAAATAGAGGCATAGCTTCAGACTTTACAAATAAGAGGCATACCCTGCATATTATTTAACCTAGCTACACCTCAACCATTTTTTTGCACAAGGACCTGTAAAAAGGTAAGAAGGGGAGTATGTTGGGCCAAGAAAAAGGTATGTTTCACCCCATTTTTATCACAATTTGTCATGCAATTTTATATATTTTCCCTTCATCTTATAAATAAAGTAAAGGAAAATTATGCAAAAGTGAGGTAGAATGGATTAGTGATAAAAGGAGTGTTTGATAATGTAAAAACTAATTTTTCACCGCCTTTATTGATAAAGTAGCAAAATAACCAAACCACTGAATGGATGATTGAAAGACAACAGGAAAGGAGGTGGACAAAATCATATCGACTCTTATGAATCAGCGGAAGGTGGAAATGTATGCCCACGCTTGGAGTACTCAATCGATAGCCATGAAGCAACAGGGTCCCACAATGAGAAATATATGTTACTACTAAAGAATTTTCCTTTAAGCTATAAAAGGCCGAAGAATGAACAAGAAAAAAGAGTTACTGTAATTTAATCTTTCTGTAATAAATGTACTCTGATAGAATCGTCAAGTTCTGTACTAATGTATTGCTCAGTGGATTAATGAATAATTTGATGTTTTTGGAATATACAACTTCTGAGTATTACTTAGCAACGAGCTTCTAGTGGCTTTGGGCCCAGCCCTGGGGGTTATTTTGCTACCTCTATGCTTTACGTTTATTTACAGAATTTGCATCTCAATATTATCAATAGCGTTTCATAATATATCATTTGAATTGGTTAATTGCGATCATGAAATGTTATATCTTCCATTTTACTAGACTAGTTTTCCATTCATGTTATTTTATCGGAATTCAATGCCTTTACAATTGTTAGTTTAGTTCCGACACGATTGCTGTTCAATTCTTCATATAGTTGACGTTGATCTTTTCATCATCATTATGAGAATTTGGTTGATTTTTAATTCAGAAGGATGTTATTAGTTGGATAAAAGAGAATTCCATTGAAAAATATAGAATAATTGATTGTTGTTCAATTTTATTAGAATTGTTGTTCCACTCGCTAAATTTGTTGTTAAATCCATTAGAGCATCCTGTTCAATTGTAGTTTATTCTTTTCAGTTTTAAGTGGTTATTTCTACATAGGCTTAGAATAGAGTTAGCTCCCTTGAAGAGTCAGAAGCATTTCATAATTCACTTCCAATTTGATTTGATTGAACTTCAAGAATTAGGCAATCTTCCTTGTGACAATTTAGAGTAGTTGTTCCCTGATGTCACTTGCATATACTGTGCTTACACTCTTAAAATAACAAGACTTTCCCTAGGTTGATAATTAATTAAAATCATTAAGGTTACCTTTAAACAATCACCTTTACGACCAACAACTGTGTCGGTGGGGGGGAAGATTAGGGCTCAAGAACCTATTGAACCCCATTTCATTTGATGCCAAAAATAAAGGCGTAATTACATATATCATGAGATATATCCTTTTATATGATATTATTATATGGTTGAGTCACTTACTAATAGATAGGAAGGTGCCCCACTCAAACATACACCTTTATTTAAGGACCTTCTCAGAGCTAGTGGGTTTGGTGGTCCTAGGCAGCATAGCTTCGACAATTTTTCCTGTCCCCATGGAAACCAATGTCCTGAGCGAGAAGGGAATAAGAACTTCATTCAAGAAATATTATAAAAAATAGTATTCAAACAATCTATGCCACCCACTACCGCTATAACTCCTGCTACTCACACTGAACTACACCTACTGACCTTACTAGACTTGGTTCAATCAACACTTGCTTCATATGGTAGAATTAGCTTGTATGCATAGTGAATGTTGATTGTGTCTCTAACAGGATCAGCCTTAGATCCAGTGTTTGATGTAGTGGGTTAAGAAAGTGATGAAGGATATAAATATCGAGGACCAAAAGGTTGTAGAGCTAGTTCATATTTTCTAGTTACTCTGTCATTCCCTCCCTGCAAAGGCACGTAAAAGTTGGGTTTTATCCAATAGAAGTACTGTAAAAGGCATAGTTCAAGGGGTAGCTTGAGTTTTTAGGGTTGTTTTATAAAGAAAAATAGACACATATTAATATTTCCATTTAATACGCATGTAGAGTGGTTTTATTTTTGTTACGCTATATTACTAAATTTTCAGTATCCAGTGTAACAAGTACATGTAACCTAATTACACTAAGGGCAGATAATAAGCATTTCTCTAATACATGGTTTATATAATACTACCCATCAATAGTGACTAGAACAAGGTAGTATTATTGATCAATCTTTGTGATATATGTAATACAAATCAATCTGTTTGAGCGTGGTTACCATTATTATTCATAACAACTTAACTCTAGTTTGTTTACGATTATACCTATGTTGAGTCTACTATAACAATGGAAATAAGAGAAATCTAAGATGATTAATTCCGTTATGTGTTAAGTCCCTATTTTAATAGTATAGCCCCTTATTATGTTAGTGTAGCCCCCCTTATTTTTATTATTGTACCCCTGTAACCCCCATATTTTTATTATTGTGCCCTTAAATTATTATTGTTAGGTCGGCTAGGATTACATTATAACTTCATGGACTCCTATATATAGAAAGGAGGTTTTGTAAATTGTATCATCCAAGAATTGTTCATTTATGTAATGTATTGGAGGTTTCCCCTCGAAGAGGCCCATTTCTAAGGCGTTGATATCTCTTTTCTTCTCTTTTTGGAGCTGGTTACACAACATTTGGTATCAGAGCTTGGGATTCTAGGGTTTCGCTGCTCGAAACAGGTCATCGTGGCATTTTTGCTATAACTTTTTTTCTACGAAGTTTCAGAAGTTGAAATTTTTAGGGTGCAAAGCAGAAATCCTGAGGAATATTTTCTAAAAATTAAAGAGCTTGGTTCTCAATATTTTCGGAGATATCATCTGTGGAAGTTAGGTCTTTTTTCAAGCTCCTAAACAGGTCATCGTGGCATTTTCGCTATAAACATTTTTCTACGAAGGTTCAGAATCTGAAATTCGTATGGTAAGAAACTGAAATCCTGAGGAAATTCGTCAAAAAATTTCAGAGCTTGGTTCGTAATATTTTTGGAGATATGATCTGTGGAAGGTAGTTCTTTTTCAGGCTCCTGAATTGCATCTCAAAGAGGTGATAGTGGGAAAAGTTCAATAACTCTCTCTCTGGGCAGTGGATTTGAGTGACGTAAAAAGTGGTAGCAAGTACATGGACTGTAGTTTCTTGGCTATCAATTTCAGATACAAAGAATGAAACAGTGACACGTGGCAAGTCCTACAAGTTTTCTCTACTGAACCAGTCCAAAATTAGGTGATTGTGGGAGATTGGACACAACTTTGTCTTGGGGAATCCAAATTAGATCAGACCTGTGGAATTTGAAAGAAGCTTCAGAGGGCTACTACAGGGATTAATTTTAGATATTTAAGATTTTCAATTACAGAGATAATTCAATTTCAATATCGAGCTCCTCAAAGAAAGTAAAAGGTATTAATATTGGATTCTAAAATGGTGCCTAAAAAGAATTCAACACCAATTAAGCCTTCAGAAGGCTCTACCATGACTCATTAAGATGAATAATTGCAACATGATCTATCAAAATTACAAGGGCAAGTGCAACAAATTTCACTCTCGCAAAAAGCAGAAAAAAATGAAATGGAAGTTTTGAAGAAAGGCATGGAAGTGAAGATGGACGGTTTGAAGAAAGGCATGGAAGCTAATATGGATGGCGTGGAAGTGAAGATGGACGGTTTGAAGAAAGGCATGGAAGCTAAGATGGATGACATGGAGGCTGGCATGGAATCTAAGATGGATGACATGGAAGCTAAGATCGATGAGAAAATGGAAAACATGAAGAATTTTCTAAAAGAAGACATGGAAGGTTTGAAAAAGTTGATACAAGAAAGGTTTCCTAATGGTGAAAAGATAGTAGAAGAACCTCATGATGAGAACAAAATAAATGTTAATTGTGATTTCATAAACTCTAATGTTGGCGGGAAGAACCACCATATTCCAAAGATGGATAAGAGGAAGTTTGATGGAAAGGATCCTGTAACATGGATACTACAGATGGAGCAATATTTTGATCTCCATAACGTACAAAACACACAAAAGGTACGCATTGCAACTTTACATTTAGAACAAAATACATTTGTATGGTATCAATGGCTTTGCTCCCGTAAAAATTTTTTCACTTGGTCAATTTTTACGGAGGAAATGATAGCACATTATGAGGATACAAAGAGCAACACCTTCTTTAGCCAATTGATAAATCTCAAACAAAAGGGTTTAGTGGGGCAGCACATTGAGGATTTCCAAAAATTGAATATAAGGGTAACTGATATTCCAGAGGAACACAGGATTGATCTCTTCATAGGTACTCTAAAGGATAACATCCAACATGAAGTTCGTGTTTTGGAACCCGATTCATTGGAGAAGGCATTCAGGTTGGCAAGAAAAGTTGAATGTAAAATTATGGCGACAAGGAAGCCTACCACTCAATTCTATAAAGAAGGAAGTGTTTCTACGCTTAGATTTCCACAACCTACAAGGTTGACACCACAACAATTGGAAGAAAAAAGAGCAAAAGGGCTTTGCTACAGTTGTGATAGCAAATACACTAAAGGTCATAAGTGTGCCGAAAAGAAATTATTTTACATAGATTGTGAAGAAGAAGAAGAAAATGAAAAAGAAGAGGATATACACCAGGAACCAGCCATAGAAGAGGAAGAAATGAATCTGACCATATCATGTAATGCACTGGCCGGAATTACCACTCCTCAAACTCTCAAGATAGTAGGATAGATCAAGAAGAAAAGGGTAATAGTGTTGATTGATTCAGGTAGCACCCATAATTTTATTCATTGTAAGGTAGCCAAGGAATTAAATTGTTTCCTATACCCAGCACCAGAATGTCAAGTGATGGTTGCAAATGGAGGAACTATAAATTGCTCTGGAAAATGCAATAACATCAAGCTAACCATGGGGGAATATGTTTTGACTAGTCCAATGCTTTCCATTCCTATGGGAGGTGCTGATGTTGTACTAGGAGTACAATGGTTACAATCTTTGGGGACGGTAGCTTT
This sequence comes from Pinus albicaulis, assembly GCA_034641835.2. NCBI lineage: Eukaryota > Viridiplantae > Streptophyta > Pinopsida > Pinales > Pinaceae > Pinus > Pinus albicaulis. The sequence goes on from JAXQQM020074700.1 coordinate 6,242, forward strand.
TAATTTTCAAGAACTTTTCTTGAAATTTTTTTCAGAAGGAAAGGAAGTCAAATTACGGCGTATTGAAGGGAAGCCGGGAAGGATAATAAGCTCTAATGTCATGACAAAGCTTCTAAAGAAAGAACAACGAGGCGTAATTGCACAATTATGCTCACTAGACGTTCCGACATCAAAATCATCTATTTTGGCAGATCTCCAACAAGTCTTGGACAATCATTCCAAGGTGTTTGAAATTCCCAAAGGACTCCCACCTATTCGTGATCATGATCATGCTATTCATTTGATTCCAGGAAGTGTTCCTCCAAACATCAGGCCTTATAGATATCCTTACTTCCAAAGAGCGAAATTGAACGTATGATTGCAGAAATGTTAGAGGCGGGTATAATTCAACCTAGTCAAAGTTCTTTCTCTGCTCCTGTAGTATTGGTACACAAGAAGGATGGATCATGGCGAATGTGTCCAGATTATAGGTGTTAGCGCTCAAATCTACCTCAGGCTGAAATGAAGTAAAACTCAAGGCTACATCAAACCACGCTCAGCCTCGTAGCTAGCCCTACGAGGACAGGAGAGGGCTCTCTCCGTCAATCTCGAGAAAATAAGCAATAGGGTGCGAGATGACTTACAATAGGAACTGATTTTAGGCTAGTAAAGAGATATGAAAGGGGTTTTTAATAAATGATGGGTTTCGGGCCGCATGGGCAAACACGCAAGAGCAAAGATTTAATCAAAGGCACAGACACTCTATAAGGTAAGGTAGGAAAAGAGATTAAAGCATCCAAACTCAAATTATATGAAATGAAGGATCAAAAAGAAATAAAGGGGCATTAATGTATGAATCCCTTTCAGACAGAGGAAGAAACACAGAACATGAATGCTTCTCCAGGGCAAAGCAGTAAGCTGAATTTTACCCTTCTCACTCAGAAACATTCAAATTGAAAACGATTTATGAATGAAATGAAAAACATTACAAGATACATACGAAACAGAGAAAAACATATGCCAAATTTCAAGCCATAGGAATCTTATAAATCAGAGCTGTACTCTTCAATTAATCTCTGTCAAACAACTGTACAATAAAGCTCTCTGTTCTCCTCCACGCACCTCTTAGAACTCTCCTCTACAAGTGATTTTTCAATACAATAAATAGACTCAACTCTGAAAAAACCAATCGACCAAAAAAGGGATGGTTTAATTATCATTAACCAACAAGGCTGGAAAGCCAATCATTTGTTCTGAAAGGAAACAACATATAATATGAAATCTTTTCGATGACCAATGAATAGGCAAAATCTGGAGCGTAGACCATCTGAAATGCAACTGAGGTCAAAAATAGGCAAATCGACCCTATTTCTTTGCTTATGGTTGGTATTATGCGTTTAATTTGGGTTTGACTATCTATTCACTTCCATTACCATTATACCACCCTCCCAAAATGTCACGACATGTGTCTCTGCTGAAGGCACGTTTCCATGCTGCCACATAGATACCCATTGTTCCAGATCACAACCCTGAAAACTTACATTCACCTTCCAAGTTTCATCCTTTGTGAATTTTGATATATTAACGGAAGCGCAACGACCTCTTCAAACAGGTGGCAAATGCATCACTTTAAAGTTTCCCCAATCTATAGTTAACACCTCAAGACTCCTAAGAGTACGCAATGTTTCACGGACAGGAATATCCAAAAGAGAACCTGGAAAATGCAGTTCTACAGCCTTTATATCCCTACGACACATTTTAGCCACTAAACAAATTATGTACTGTACTGAAGTCCAAAAAGGATTCCACGGCGATATTCACCATCCATCCGATAGTTTAGTTGTTGAAACAGAGATTTAAATTCTGCCTCCCCATCGACATCAAATTCACGAACACACTGCCTTCTGAGCTTTTTAAGAGTCTCTTTTGATGGTGAATAACCAGCAAGCATCATGTCCTTAACCACGCCCAAAGCAGATTTTGTGTCCCGATTAATGAGATGGGCATCAACCAATAAAGAATATGACTTCTCATTTGGCTTGACACCCGAGCTTGTCATGTGAGAAAAAAAATTTGATGTTTCAAATGTCTGCTTCATTTTTCCAAATGCACTCATCAATGCATTAAACGAGTGGATATCAGGAGTCAAATCAAAAGTCTTTTGAATAGCCTCAAATGTCTGAAAGGCTCGATCAAGGTCCCAAATGTTTGAACAGCCCAATATTACGCAGTTCAATGCTGCTACTAACTTGTATGGAGGATTTTCCCAGCTCAAATTCTCCAGTTGGAAATAAACCGTATCCAATTTAGAAAACCCACCTTTAGAACAAGCCTAATGCTGCAAAAGCATGTATATTTGCAAGATATGATTCCCGACTTGGCAGCCTCTTATTCTGTAGAGATCGAATAAGTATCTCCCATGCTGCCATTAAAATAGGAGCACTACAAGTCCTGGCAGCTGTGCCAAGGGCAGCAAATCGCAAGGCCTTCATCACCTGACAGTAGAACAGATGGTTGAGCAGACTTGCCTCGAGCAATCCATCGCAGCAAGAATTCCAGCCCATAATATGCTAACTTGCTATGGTCTGCCTCCACTGCGACATCTGAGATGTATGTGGACAAGCCCCAAGGTGGACACAACGCCTTGTTCTGATACATTGCCTTACATCTCTCTATAATGGACATCGAAGTGTCTAATCTGACTGTGTTTACACAGGCCCGAACACAGTCACTGAACACGCTTGTTGACAGCGTATAACTAGATTTCAATGCTAAGTCTAAAAATTTCAGTGCTGGATCAATTTGATCTACAAGGAATAGTAGGCCAATCACAAGGTCATAGGATTCCTCATCTGGTGAAGCCTCCTCCCCTGTTTGCAAGTTGATGGAGCTGATTTGATACGAAACTGGGCGCAAGACAAATTTTTTTTAGCTCTGTCTCTGTATGGGCAGCGCCCGTGTTCTCTGAAAAGGGCTGGGGAACTTATGTGGGTAGCGCACCTCATATGGGTAGCGCGCCTCCTGTATGGGTAGCGCGCACCTCCAGCTCCAACTCAACTGTTCTAAAAACAAACTTTCGCTCTCCAACTCACCAATTCATTTTTTCACTTGGATTTTCTGGATGCAAATGAATTGACAAGTGTGGAAATATATTATGTATGATAGACTTTGATCTTCGATCTGGAACCCTCTTTGCAATATTTTAAACTTTGAAATTTCTTTTCAACTTTATTTTTCTTTGTCTCTGATTGCTGATGATGTATTTTGTCACTCTTTTGCAGGTTTGGTGGCTCAGGAAAGCTGCACATGAAACATCCTTAACTGGAAAACTTGAATAATTACGAGTTTAATGCTTTCTTCTTCAAAACAAGGTTTTGAAGAAGAAACATTCTCAAGTATTTTTTGATGATAAATGACTGAAGACATTGTTTTGGATAAGTTTTGATGAACTTTTAGCAGTCAGACACATGTTAGCAGATAAGGGAAAGAGCCTTCCGACAGATAATTTATGCTTTTTTAATGGAATGCAACCAGACTGGACAAATGAGACCCCTAATAATGAAATGTAAAAGAGAAATTTTAATTGCTGACGAAGGGCTAACGAGACTGAGTCTAACATTGGCTCCAATGGGGATGGCAGCTGCCGCTTCTTGGAGGTGCCAAGAATCTGCAGATCTTTGGGAGAGCAGACAGTGCCTCCATCCATTGGGCGATGGAATCATTATTTCGAAGAAACGACAAAAGACTGATGACTCAACTTATTAACTGGAAAATCGACTCAAACTGACTCGATGAAAACTGAATTAAAACAAAAGCTTTTTGAAAAGGGCAGCAGTCCATCAAGCTTTAAAATCATGATGGCAACCACCTGCATACTGATGTGATATGTACAATCATGTGTAGTGTGCCTTCCAATGTAACCAATCCAGCAGATGGCTACACCCCAAATTTCTGCTCTTACTCTCTTTGAGCAGGCGGAATGATGAACCTGTAGGCAACTCAAAATAACCACTGAAACCAAAGCTTATGATAATGAACCAGGCAATATTTATCCTTTCTAATGTTTGCAGAAGAATGCTGAAGGGGTCTTGAAAATCCTGAAGCACTGGCTTATCTAGAGATCCAGCTGCAAAAATACAAGTATTCACTCCATTCTGATCTGAAAGGACAATTGATTTCTGAGGGATAGAAATGCATAGAGAGGTATCTGCCATCTGAGTGTTAGTTGTAGGTTCCTTGACCATGAGAAATTCTGGCATATATTCCTCAACTTCATGATCTAGGTCATTCTTAAACAAAAAACAATCTTCAAGATTATCAAACATGACAGCCTTATCATCTTTGTGAAGGAAAAAATTATCTGTTTGTTGATCTACAAAACTGATTACAAGACAGTCATCTTTTTCAAAAGAGGAAGAAGTTTCACCAACACTTTCCTGACTATGTGTGCACTGCAAATCTGCTGTAGCTTGGGCTGTAACAAGACCTTTCAAAAGTAGATCTATCTCATCTTCAGACAAAGGAGACAATGCTTTTTGTTTTCTTCTGCTTAAACAATAATTATCTTCATATGACAGGGCATTCAAACTATCATTTATTACTGAGTTATTGAAAGGAGATTTATCACTTACTTGCACAAAGATCTCATTTTGTTTTTCATGAACTGACTGGATTGCTTCTTCATGAAGGTTGTGTTCTAATGATGGACTGACAGTATGACTGAGAACATTTGGATCCATTACTGTGTCTTCTGCATTCCAGATGATTTCAACAGCAGAGTTCTCTTTGATGGGCTTCAGCACAAGATATGCTTGGTCATCACAATCTGAATGTAGTTCTGAAATAGCTGACTTGACTGCATCACATTCTGAAATTGAATCTTGACTTCCCTGCATGCTGTCTTCTTCTGTGGGCAGATCTGAAACTACACTTTCTCTTTCATCATTTTCAGCCATATGATCTTCAACCTGCTGCAAAGTCTCCTGAGCATCTTGATGGGTATCCTCTAGGTTCTCTTCATGTTGCTGAAATGGTTTCTCGTACAGAGCCTCCATGATTTCTCCGTCCATGAAATCATTATCACCATAAAAATTCTCTAGATCTTCAATGAAATTATGTACATGGCTACAACAATTGTGAACTAAAATCAAGGATGGATATGATTCTTTATACTTTTCAAAGAACACGGTATGAAAATCCCTTAAACAGTAAATAGAAGCAGCTGGAAAACTTTCATACCATGATCGGGCTTCATCTTCCAGAGTAGCCATAAACATTTTCATCAAACAGTCTTCAGGAAAATTGATCTTAAATTTATGCACATGAATGTGAAATTTCACCAGATGAAGAGCAGCATCATTACCTTCTACATTTCTGAACATAGGAAAATTCTGAAGCCAGTCCACCTTGGGCATCTTATTCGAAAAACCTGGGATGTGATCTCGGCTCATGGGAGCGTATCTTCTTGCAATCCGATCCTTCAGCAGTGAGGTCGCCATGAAGCATTGATTTCTGGATTGTTCAGTGAATGAAGTCGCCGGTGAATGATTTCAGCCTTGTGATGTCTGACTGCTGTCCACCATCAGCAATCGGATCTAAACTTTGTTATCCTTTACCGGAGAGGACTTCCCCAGTATGGTCGCCACTATGTTAGCGCTCTAATCTGCCTCAGGCTGAAGAAGGAAAAACTCGAGGCAACATCAAACCAAGCTCAACCTCGTAGCTAGCCCTACGAGGACAGGAGAGGGCTCTCTCCGGGTCAAACTCAGTGAAAGATGTCCAATAGGATCTGAGATGACCTAAATGAAACACTGATATTGATTTTAGGCTAGTAAATAGATATGAAAAGGGGTTTTAATGAATGATTGGGTTTTTTGGGCAGTGTGGGATCAAGAACAGCATGAGCAAAGATCTAATCAAAGGCACAGATTATTCCATAAGGCGAGATATGAGTGAAACTTAACAATTCCAAGTTGAAATTAAATGGAGTGGCAAGACTGCTAAGAAGTTGACAAGGGCATGCGTGATGAATCCTTATCAAACAGAAGAAATTGCATAAAACATGAAAGCTTCTCCAGGGCAGAGCAGCAAGCTGAATTCTGCCCTTCTACTTAAAAGCATTCATTAAGAAATGATTATGGGTGAACTGTAAACATAACAAGACACATATGAAAACAAAGAAGAAACATTTGCTAAATTCGTACCACAAGAATCTTATGAAACAGAGTTGTACCATTCAATTAGTTTCTCTGTCAAAATTGTACAATGTAGCTCTGTCTTTTTCCTCCACCAGCTTTCAGAACTCTCCCCTACAAGTGATTTTTCAATACAATAAATAGACTCAACTCTGAAAAAACCAATCGACCAAAAAAGGGATGGTTTAATTATCATTAACAAACAAGGCTGGAAAGCCAATCATTTGTTCTGAAAGGAAACAGCATATAATATGAAATCTGTTCGATGACCAATGAATAGGCAAAATCTGGAGCGTAGACCATCTGAAATGCAACTGAGGTCAAAAATAGGCAAATCGACTCTATTTCTCTGCTTATGGTTGGTATTCTACGTTTAATTTGGGTTTGACTGTCTATTCACTTCCATTACCATTATACCACCCTCCCAAAATGTCACGACATGTGTCTCTGCTGAAGGCACGTTTCCATGCTGCCACATAGATACCCATTCTTCCATATCATAACCCTGAAAACGTACATTCACCTTCCAAGTTTCATCCTTTGTGAATTTTGATATATTAACAGAAGATCAGCGACCTCTTCAAACAGGTGGCAAATGCATCACTTTAAAGTTTCCCCAATCTATAGTTAACACCTCAAGACTCCTAAGAGTACGCAATGTTTCACGGACAGGAATATCCAAAAGAGAACCTGGAAAATGCAGTTCTACAGCCTTTATATACCTACGACACAGTTTAGCCACTAAACAAATTCTGTATTGTACTGAAGTCCAAAAAGGATTCCATGGCGATATTCACCATCCATCTGATAGTTCAGTTGTTGAAACAGAGATTGAACTTCTGCCTCCCCATCGACATCAAATTCACGAACACACCGCCTTCTGAGCTTTTTAAGAGTCTCTTTTGATGGTGAATAATCAGCAAGCATCATGTCCTTAACCACGCCCAAAGCAGATTTTGTGTCTCGATTAATGAGATGGGCATCAACCAATAAAGAATATGACTTCTCATTTGGCTTGACACCCAAGCTTGTCATGTGAGCAAAAACATTTGATGCTTCAAATGTCTGAAAGGCTCGATCAAGGTCCCAAATGTTTGAACAGCCCAATATTACGCAGTTCAATGCTGCTACTGACTTGTATGGAGGATTTTCCCAGCTCAAATTCTCCAATTGGAAATAAACCGTATCCAATTTAGAAAACCCACCCTTAGAACAAGCCCGTACAAGTGGATTCAAAGATGAGAAAGGAGAAAATATCTGTGTGTCTTCATCTGATTCAGGATTACCGTATACAGATTCAAGTTCCTGTAAAGTGTGGAATGCAAATCTAAGTTCACCTAATGCTGCAAAAGCATGTATCTTTGCAAGATATGATTCCGGACTTGGCAGCGTCTTATTCTGCAGAGATCGAATAAGTATCTCCCATGTTGCCATTAAAAGAGGAGCACTACAAGTCCTGGCAGCTGTTCCAAGGGCAGCAATCGCAAGGCCTTCATCACCTGACAGTAGAACAGATGGTTGAGCAGACTTGCCTCGAGCAATCCATCGCAGCAAGAATTCTAGCCCATAATATGCTAACTTGCTATGGTCTGCCTCCACTGCGACATCTGAGATGTATGTGGACAAGCCCCAAGGTGGACACAACGCCTTGTTCTGATACATTGCCTTACATCTCTCTATAATGGACATCAAAGTGTCCAATCTGACTGCGTTTACACAGGCCCGAACACAGTCACTGAACACGCTTGTTGACAGCGTATAACCAGATTTCAATGCTAAGTCTAAAAATTTCAGTGCTGGATCAATTTGATCTACAAGGAATAGTAGGCCAATCACAAGGTCATATGATTCCTCATCTGGTGAAGCCTCCTCCCCTGTTTGCAAGTTGATGGAGCCGTTGTGACATCAAACTGGACGCATGAGCAAAAGAAATTTGGCTCTGTGACTGTGAGCGTAGCGCGCCCTATATGGGTAGCGCCCGTGTTCTCTGCAAAGGGCTGGGGAACTTATGTGGGTAGCGCACCTTATATGGGTAGCGCGCACCCTGTATGGGTAGCGCGCACCTTCAATCACTGTCCACGGCTATGAAAACACGGCTTCGGCCTTCCACTTCACAAATTCGTTCTTTCACTTGGATTTTCTGGATGCAAATGAATTGACAATTGTGGAAATATATTATGTATGATAGACTTTGATCTTCGATCTGGAACCCTCTTTGCAATATTTGAAACTTTGACATTTCTTTTCAACTTTATTTTGCTTTGTCTCTGATTGCTGATGATGTATTTTGTCACTCTTTTGCAGGTTTGGTGGCTCAGGAAAGCTACACATGAAACATCCTTAACTGGAAAACTTGAATAATTACGAGTTTAATGCTTTCTTCTTCAAAACAAGGTTTTGAAGAAGAAACATTCTCAAGTCTTGTTGATGATAAATGACTGAAGACATTGTTTTGGATAAGTTTTGATGAACTTTTAGCGGTCAGACACATGCTAGCAGATAAGGGAAAGAGCCTTCCGACAGATAATTTATGCTTTTTAACGGAATGCAACCAGACTGGACAAATGAGACCCCTAATAATGAAATGTAAAAGAGAAATTGTGTGAAGGGCGCGGGGCGGAGTCTAACACAACCAAAGAATAAAAACTCAAAACACGAGATGTTGTTACACCCTCTGTTTTGCAAGTGAAATAACGAGAGGACCTTGAGACGGGATGGCACTTAGAGGCTTTTTGCTAGTATTAGAGTTGTAGAAATGGAAATAGCCGGCACTCTCCTTGAAAAGGGAGTGATTTATTTGAAGGAAGATAAAAAATCCATTCATACTCTCAAACATTAGTGGGCTAAAAATTTGTTGACTAAATAATGGATAAAATGGGAAGGAAAGGAAGTCGAGAAGGAAAAGGAAGAACGGATACAACAACTACAATAAGAGGTCGAGGATTTGAAAAAATAAGGTAAGATGTACGAATCGCTTTAAAAATTTTAGGGTGTAGAGGCACCTTCTCCATCTTAACCAAACATCTTATGGGGAAAAAAATATCATTTTTCGGTTAAAGAGGCTATCTATGAGAACAAACCCAATGAATGCTCATGGGTGCTTTTTTCGCTCATGTGATTTTCATGAAAAATCTTGTTGTGTAAACTTTTCCTACATAACGTATTTGATAAAAATGCTATTTTTCATATGGTCGTACACATATTCTCTTATGTGGGGATTTTTGGATTGCAAATACTTTCATTTTATTTCATAAAAACTAAGTGGATTAGCATCTTGCCATAAATCAATTACTCAGATGAAAAAAGACATCGAGTGGATAAGAGTAGGGCAGCCATGACTACTAAGATGAGGAAGGTGTGAGTTCGGGAAGTTTCTCGGTACCCCTAACATGGTGAAGAAATCAACCCTCTATGGGAGGAGAATTTTTGGGTTCTTCTTTAATGTCTTTGCACAAATAAACAGGCATTACATGGATTGAAATGTACAAAGGATGGAAGTGAGAGTATACGGGTAAATGATCCTTTTGGATTCTATAATTTTGTGATTTTTTACAATTCATGAATATGTATGAATTTTGAAAACAATGGGAGATTTCTCGATAGGACTTAAATATAATTTTCCCGCTTGATACGCTTCCCGATCGAGGACTACTCTATACATTACCAAGTGTACAAATATGAAGATGAATCTTGGCCACATCAGGCGGTAGCTACTCCAAGTATACACGTGAGTTGATGAGAACAGCATTGGAGCTTATAATTTGGTATAGTTACCTGGTGATATAAGGTCTATAGTAGGAAACACGATAATTTGAAGATTACGCGAGGACATGCAATGGCTTAAGTTGGGAGGAGATGTTGGGTGTAGTATTTAAGGATATTTGAAACCTCTTATTTTTAGGTCATTCCTTTCATTAAAGCTATGTGTACCTTGACACAATGCCACTTTCCCTAGTTATAAAAGGAAAATTTTCTATGGCATATTATTATGCCATTTTTTGTTAAATATTGAATGAAACAATGTCTTTTTGGAATGAATAACTAGAGCAATTGTGGAAGAGATCTTTTAAATATTTTCTGTCACATGTTGCTATATTTATCAAATACGAGGGGGTAAACAACTTTTGTTGTTACTTTCTATTACACCCTGAAGTTTTACTTTCCAGAAGTTTTTTGTTACACCTTGAAGTTGTTATTAAATCGTGAAGATGTTGCTACGCCACAAATTACCAAAGTCATGACTTCTATTCTAAAATAAAGTTGTTGAAGATCATGAAAAGACCTGTGGATGGTTGAAGTACGATTCAAGAAGTTATGATTATAGAGATGGGTGTAACCATGTTTAGGATGTTCGACACATGAAATAGTTAAGTATAACTTGGTCTAGCGTAAAGTTAGGTAAAGTTTGTTTCTTTATTATGTACTTTTGTAACTTATAATACGATGATCATGATATGTAGTGATGCGACGGTTCATTCTCTCCCTTGGCATTACTAACACTTGATTTGTGGCTTAACATGAGTTGGTCAATGATATCTATTTTAAGAGCATGGAGGATCATTTTCTGGCAGTGGATTTGTGAGAGAATGTTATGTAAATTTTCTTTCCTTATATTAATAAATTTCACGAAGTGGCCATGTTGGCTCGGAGTCTGGAATGTTTCCCACTTCGGGGGTTTTAACCATGTCAAACCTTGGTGTATGGATGTGTGATCTTTTTGTGAGTGGTGACCTTTGGTGTTTGATCTAAGGTAATTACCCTATAAATTCATGGTATTAGGGATTTTTTAGGGTTTCATGTTATTTATTAATCCAAATATGAAAAGCTTTGAGCGCATGTAGTGATGTTTTCGAGGATCTACTATTTATAACCGGATTTCGGGCCGGAAGTTGCTATATTTGTGCATAGAGCATCTGTTCCAATGAGGAACCCCTTTTCGTTTCATACAAAAGGTCTTTGGTTTCCCCTAGCTATGTAATTTTAGGTTTGGAGGTATAAAGTAATTTTTTTATAGATATATTTATCTATCCTACATTTATTTAGAGTTTATAGTCATTTTTTTATTATCGGATATGTAGAACCTCTTCTGTGTATGCTCTTTTCTCTATGCTCTGTGCCATATAGCAAACACAGCAGAAGAAAGAATTTTCCCCTTTGTATTCTCTTTCCTTGCGGCTTTGTGTGATCTCGGGAAATCATAAATAGTGAGAAAAATATAGTCTTTGGTCGACTAGCCATAAATTAACATCAAAATTGCCAAGGTGTATTTTTTTTTTGCGTGTTTTTTTTTTTGTAGAGAAAAAGACACCCAAGAAGGAAAAAAATCCTTCCTCCTTTCCAACAATTACTAAATATTTCAACTAGCTCACTTGGTATAAAGTTACTTTAGGAGAATAAGTCTTGGGTTCAAGTCTCTTTTTCAAGTTACTTTTTCTAAAACGTTTTTGTCGAGTTACTTTTTCTAAAAATATTTTTTTCAAGTTACTTTAAAAAAAAAAAAAAATTGTCAAACCTTTCGAAAAGTCGACCAAATCCTAATGATGTAATTAATATGAAAGATATTTCTCTAAAAAGGCTTTTGTCAAGTTACTTAAAATACATGTAACTTATGTTGTAAAGTTACTTTATGTAATAGTGTTTCTCACCCATTATAAAGTAGGGCACTTACAATCTAAATTCACTATATTTTACATTACAATATACTTGGTCATTAGTCATAAAGTAACATTGTAAAATTGACTCTCACTTATTTATAAAAATAGGTCATAAAGTAGTAGTTTTTAGGTGAGCTTATTAAGTTCGTTTGAAGGGAATTTAAAAAAAGTACAAATTCATCATCAATTTTCAACATCACGTGTCTACTTGGCATCGACTACAACATTTCTTAAAAAAGGCATAACTTCTTCATGCGGAAGCCTTTTTTTAATTAACCTAATTTTTCAATAGATTTCCATTTGAGCGGGTGAATTTCAACCTTCGACCTCCCGAGTTTTTAAAACTAAGTATATGCCTGGTTATTCTTAACAACACAAACTCTTTCAATGGCTATCCTACATGGTAGACTTACTTAGAAGTAAAAGGATTTATAGAATATCCTTAGGAATAGAATCTAAACCTGCTGATGAAGATAAAAATTCTAAAGGGAGCAATAAACAAGATCAAGCACGAGGGTTGATAGGAATGTCCATTGCTAAATATCTTAAGATTTAAGTATCCAAGAAATTGACTCCCCTTTTTGAAGCCATTAAAAATCTAAATACTTTTACGGCATTCAAAGCAAAATTAGAGAGTCCACCACGACTTGAAAATGAGTTTCTTACTTTGGACCCCAATAATTTCTCCTCTATTATTGAAGATTTTTGGTCCACATTCAAGATCCTTAGACTTGATGAAGGTTTATGAGTAAAAAAGCAATATGGTAGTATTATCTATTCCATTCTTGCTAAGTTAGGCCATGCATACTCTATATTTGTTTCCACCCTTCCATTTCACTAGATAAGCCCTCATTTTTCAAGTAACTCCCTACAAGTATTCCTCTTTTGATGCATTTTGCGATTATTTGATAAGAGAACAAGAAAAAAAGTTACACGTTGGTACGATTAATACAGGTAAGTCTTCTAAGAAACTCTTAGCAACCGTGACAACCAAATCAAAGAATCCTATGAATTAGCATCCTAAAAGAGATAAGTCCTAAACCAAACAGGGTCTTAAGAAATCTTAGCCACAAACTAAAAAAGCGACTCAACAAAGCTGATAAGGAAAATAAAAACAATGGGAAGAAGAAAGATAGAAATTGAAACTTTTGTAATCGTGATGGCCACGTAGAGTCATAATGTTTTAAGAATATGGAAGCCTTGGAAGAAGCAATGAAGAAGCACAACATCCATTTAGGGAACTCTTGAGCTTCATCTTCGGGAATGGCACTCTCTTCATGTGGTTGTCAAGCATCGAGGAATCTAGTTATGCATTGAATGTATCTTCTTATTCTAATTCTCATGTGTGTCTCATTTTTTTCAGGAGCCTCTTACCACATGGCCAAAAATAAAGCCATGTTTTCTTCTTTAAATGATTGTAACACCAAAAATATTTATGTTTGTGATGATATATCTCTTATTATTGTAGGTTATGGAACCATTCATCTAGATAATGGTCAATTTAATGATGTATTATGTGTACCTACCTTGTCCTCCAACCGTCTATACATTTTATCGGATAACTCATTCGAGGTGAAGGGAAAACCGTAGAATTATCTTTGATGATGTTGTAATTAAGGGCCTAAGAGATACTGAACATATTTTATCTCTTTTGGAATTTTCGATGATTCCATGAGGTTGTATAATTTTGAAAACTACATGGGTCATCATGTGTTCCCTCCATTTTTGTTGCTTATAATGATGAAATACGCAAACTTTGGCATGAGCAATTTGCTCACTTAAACTATCACTCTCTTCAAACTCTATGTAAAGAAATATATGGTGAAAAGTCTTCCTATGGTATCTTTCCAAGATGGTGTGTGTTAGTTGTCATCTTTGGGAAAACATCATCGGGATAGTTTTTCATAAATGTTGCCTCTTGGAATTCTTTAGTCCCTTTGCGACTTATGCATTTGGTTATGCTCACTTCTGGTTATTTCTTTCTACGGCTACAGTACTTCTTAACTTCCATTGATGATTTTTCCGGATGCACTTGGGTATACTTGTGAAACTCAAGAGTGAATTTTTTAACATGTTCTTGGCCTTCAAGGTCTTTTTGAGAAACAATCTAGACATAAAATTCTTAAGTCAAGATCTAACAATGAAGGAGAATATGTTCACAACAAATTTATCGACTTTTTTGTACTTAGCATTTCAATCAATTTACAACATACTATTCCATATACTCCACAACAAAATGGTGTAGCTAAAAGGAAGAATAGCCACTTTAGAAAGAAATGGATAATTGTATGCTTCAACCTAAAAGGAATTACTCTTAATTTTTTAGTAGAAGAAATTAACTATAGAAAATTACATAGTAAATCACACTCCTACTAAGGATTTAAATAGTATCGCTCCAAAGATCATGGAGCTAAAATCAAGAAATAGATGTAAGTCATTTTCGTGTTTTGGAAGTGAAGCTTGGGCCCATATTCTAGATGAGTAACATAAAAATGCTTAGAACATAAGAGTGAAAAATTTATTTTTGTTGGATGATACAGTGGATATAGACTAGCTTCAACCCAAATCCAAACTATATAATCATTAGAAAGAGATGTAAATTTGATGAAAATATATTGTGTAGAGCCTAGTTAAATAGGTATGTTACCTTTGGCCTACGAGCACGATTCGACGTATGTACCACCTCTCTCTCTAGCTCTTTTACTTCGACATCATTCCTTCTACGTTAGAGGATGACGGAGAGGATGAAAATCCTCGTCCACCTCCTCGGGATCTTCCTTCATCTCCACAACTTCAAAGTAATGCCACTCTACTCGGGATGCGGGTTCCTCTTGCCGGGTGACCTTGTAGATCAACGTGTACACGTTCTCAGTTCGACAAAGCCTCTTATTTATTGTCAAGTTCGAGAAAATTATGATCCAGGATAATTTTGAGAGATCTCCAAGTCATCAAATTTGGATGCATCTATGAATTAATAATATCTTTCCTTATTGACAAACGATACTTGGGATCTTGTTCCTCTTCCAAGGGAAGAAAAATTATCAGATGCAAATGGGTTTAAAAGAAAAGATGAAAAAGTGGATAAGCATAAAAACATCTTGTTGCTAAGGGGAAATATTTTCACAAGGATTGAAGGAGTACGACTATACTAAAACCTTCTCTCCTATTTCCAGAATGAATTCTCCTTGTAATTTCCCTTGTTGCCTCCTTTAAATGGGGAAGTCCATCGGATGGATGGTAAATTTGCCTTCTTACATAGGTAATTGCATGAAGAAATCTGCATGGAACAACCCCACGGATTTATCATAAAAAACTCTAGCCATTTTTGTCACTTTAAGAAGTCTCTCTATGGTGTCAAACAAGCCCCTTAGGATTGAGTATGAAAAATGGGATAGTTTTTCTCTTAGATAATGGATTTTCTAGATGTCATTCCGACAAAAATTTCTACACCAATAAATTCGATAAGTCCTTAGTCATCCTTATTTATTTATGTTTATGATCTTATCCTTACTCGTAGTGATCCCAACCATATAAACCATGTGAGTATAGCCTCGAAATAAGTTTGAAATGGAATACTTAGGATGCCCATTATTTCCTTGGTCTTCAAGTCTTACAATCCAAAGAAGGTATTATCTTTTCTCGATCCAAGTGGCCATGTGATCTTCTATGCCAATTTCACATGGAAGGTGTAATCCAGCCCATCTCCCTTTCGGTTTGGGGTCCAAGCTTTAGATCCTTACTTCCCACGAGGTTGATGCTACCTTATGAAACTTGTTGGTAAAATTATGTATCTAACCCATACCCATCCCCGACCTTTCCTTTATTGTTGGTCTTGTTGCTGGGATTTATGCTGAAATATAAGAAAAGAATCACTAGAAAGTAGCTAAAGAATACGTAGATATGTTCAATGTAAAGTCCAATTCCAAGATTCATTACGGTGCAAAGAGCATCTCCATTGTTGGTTGGTTTCACTCATTCGGATTGGGCCGGTGACCCTAAAGGATCAAAATTCTCACAGCTTATATATTCACTCTTAGTTCGGGATCATTATGGTCTTGTCGTAAAAGTTCCATCTCTCTTTCTTCGGTAGGCGATGTCGCGGTGTTGTTGAAGCCAACAAGGAATCCTTAGCCAGCTGTCAGGATCATAAATTTGATCTTCATCCAACATCATCCAACTACCTTTGGAGTGATATTGAGTTCCATTCAACTATACATAGTTCTAGTTAGTATCCAATGAAAAAAACACATTGAGCTACACATGCACTTCATCAAAAAGCTTATTCATGATCATGTTCATGAAGTACACTGTTGACCAATGATCGAGTTGTTGATACCTTTACAAAGGCTATCACGAAGTGAAGTTTACTAAACTTCGATCTATGCATTCAGAAATTATCATTAAGGGGGGATAGGATCTCATTCCACCTTCCTTCTCCTATTTCATCACCTTTGTAATTCCTTCAATCCTATCCCAAGTTGTTCTTCACAGGGGATGTTTAGGATATTCCGATGCTAGGAAATAGTAAAGTATAACTTGGTCTAGCATAAACTTAGATAAAGTGTGTTTCATTAGTATGTACTTTTGTAACTTATAATGTGACGGGTTCATTCTCTCCTCGGTATTACAGACACTTGATCTGTGGCATAACACCCGATTGGTCCATGATCTCTATTTAAGAGAATGGAGGGGGTCATTTTTCCTATGACTATTTATGAGATAAGATTTTGTAAATTTTATTTCTTTATATTAATAAATTTACTTAAGTCGTCACATTTGTCTTGGGCAGTGGACTCTTTCCCACTTCGAGGGTTTTAACCACATCAAATACTAGTGTCTTGATCTTTGATATGTTTGTGAGCGATGACCTTTGTTTTTTAATCTAAGGAATTTACCCTGTAAATTCCTACAAGCCATAAGAAGTATTTTAATTGAAAAATATTTGTAACAAATTCTATTTTATTCCTAATACGATTAGCATGTGAATTATGAGATTCTCATGTTTGATATGTTCCTTAATTTTGGGACTTCTAAAAGACTTTATAAAAGTCTTAGTCTCATAAGGAGGGCATCGCGGGAAAATTACCTACCTTTTGATATTTTATCTTTCAATCATTTTAATATCATATGAATGCGAGTGATGTTTTTATAGCTTTCGTGTTGCATCTTTAACTAGTTTTCATTCCATCCTCGCACCTGCTAAGGGAGAAACGACCCTCCTCTTTAGCGGGGATGACGGTAGAAGTAGATTAATTTCTTTATTTAAATTGGTGTCAATTTATTATTGTCATTTCATATATTGTAGCACAAACAAACTTTTGTTTTCATCTTCATTATATAATCTTACATCGGATTGATTAGATATGTGATATTCACTTAACTATTACAATCTAGTTAATGATGCATGGCATGCATATTTTAAAGTTTATGAATTGTGAATTATTTTTGTATTGAGTGAGTTTCATCCTACCTTGAGTGTGTCTTTGTAATTTTATGCAATAATTCTTTGAATCCTGCAATTATGTTCAACAATATTTTTATATTCTTTCCTTGATTGTTTATGTATTAGCACGAGATAGTGTAGACAACTTGAAATAAAATGAACTACCCTAGTTTATAATTAATGGTTGCGGTTCAATCATTTTAAAAGTGATTAAACTATCTAAATAAGAAAACAAATATTTTAACCTATGTTTTTTAATGGTGCATCTAAAATGCAGAAGCGTGCCAGTATTTACTATCCATACAGCACTTGTGTTGCAATATCATGGTGCACCATGAAAAAATTATTTTTTATAAATAAAAAATAGGGCGCACTAAAAAACATAACACGAATTGCTTGAAAAATCAAAAAGCAACGGTTCCCTTCACATAGTAAAACTTCTTGGTGCATACCAACGAGGAGCATTGGTATAGTTTTAAATTTCAAAGAAATGCGGTGCTATTTTCAACGATGCTAAGGTGTTGAAATCTTGACAAAAATGCCTCGAGGCATATTATAAAGCACCGCAAGGAGGTTTTTAAATTAAAAAATTAAGGTTATGGTAAGACAAGCACGATTGCATTACTTCTAGAGTAACACCCTGTGACATATCAGGAAAAGCAGGATATGTTTTAATTAAAAAATAATGTGGTTCTTTTGGACATATCCTGCTTGGTGCATTTCTCTAGAATAACACACCCGAGGAGGGTTAAATAAAAACCCTCGCGGCCCTTAATTTTCATTTTTACAATATACAATGGGGAGAGCTCTAAAGCACTAATACCACTCTTTCCACGTAAGCGCTTGACATCGGTGCTTCTCTTGCTCACTATCCTTCCGTCGTGCTCACTATTTGATTTTTTAATTCTCTCAAAGTTGTCATAATTGATTTTTTCTCCATTACATGTCCCTGATACCTCCCCGATGATAAAATTTCAGGTCATGTCTATGTTTATATTTAATTTATTTTTTAGTGGATTAATTGTAAATTAGGGTAAATTTACCCACTATTTTTCAAATCTTTTTTACCGTGTCGTGTATTCAATAAGTTCATCTCGCACCATTAATGGTGCACCTTTGTAGAATTGCAAGTTGCACCACATGCGGGTGTGTGAACATAATGCATCATCGTTTTTACGGTGCATTTTTTAAAACTAAAACAAAGCTGGGATTGATGCAACATATTTTACACGAGATGTATCACACTTGATGCATTTAAACTTGCAAACACACCACAAAATTTAATATTTAAAAATATAGCGATAACTCTATGTTTTTCCTCGAATTGATAGTGGTACACCCTATAAATTTATAGGGTTCAACGCATATCGATGCATGAAAATAGCACACCATATTTGTTGCAATGTGTCTTCTAAACTAAAATTCATCGGGATTTGTATGTTGGTGTGTCATGCCCAATGAATTTTTAATTTTAGAACTCATCATAAATTTAATATTTTTAAAATATAGCCATAGCTCGGTGCGTTCAATAACGAGAACGTTCCATGCGAGAGTACGAAAAGGTTATTTGTGCGCAACGGTGAACGTTATCGGCACTTGCTATCGGAAGTTAAAATTTGAGACCCAACATCGGTGCTTCATACTTGTTGTGAACCGTTAGTGGTGCGGTTGTAGTTGAATGCACACCACGTTGGTGCATGGCGGTGTTTTTTGCGCACCGATAATTTCTTTATATTTTATTTTTTAATTGAAAGTTATGTTGCCATATTTATACATACATGTTTGATTTAATAAAAATGAAATTTTATTTTATGTATAGAGGCTAATTTATTTTAAATTTAGAATTATCTAGCGGGGGAACATCAACATAGGGGCTTCGGGAGCGGGGAGTAGGAGAAACAAGTGGACCAGTACAATATGATTCGAACATGGCGAGACGAGACTCCGAAAGAGGGAGGGATTTATACCCTCACCCTATTCTTGCACAACACAAGCACTCTTAAGGAATGTGAGCCTGGCTGAAGTACTATGGGAGGCTACATCCCTTAGGCGCACTCTATATTGTGGCACAACTTATCCACGATGGAATGTCTGAAGACATGCTTTCTATGACGGTCCTAGGGCATGGTGTAGGCCCACTAAAGGGGGACATGTAATTTATGAGCAGCGTATCCGGGGAGGGAGAGATTTTCCCCAATTGCCTAATGTCTCCCCTTGAGGTTGCATAAGAGTAATCTTGCTTACACTCTAAGATGTGGTGGGCCTCATGTTCCATCCATTAGTTTTCATGTCGTGGTGGAAAACTATGGTTTCTTATTTTGATGTAGAGGACGTTAGGTGCCTCTCATTATTAATCACCACCATTGAACACTCATGTACTAATAGGTAGAAAATTAGTTGTCCTCTTTTTTATTATGTTGATTCTTTTATTTAGATGCCACGTTGCATCAGATGGTGCGCCATTTTTTGAGTAATTTTTGCATGGCTTGAGATAGATGTCATGCATTGAGACATGGGAGGGATACCTTCCCTTTCACTTCCAAGTTTTTTTGTTTACTTTTGGGACATGATGAAGGGCTAATGGCTAAGCCTTATTTTACCCAGGATTATACTAAAAATAGTATACCTCTAAATTTGACACATCTAGATAGGTTCATAATATCTCTAAGACCCTTTATAAACCCATTTACACGCGAGAAATCATCATAAAATTTATTAAGCAAGCTCATTCAATCCAACCTTATATTTAAATACTTAAAATTAAAATAAAATAATCTCAATCACACGGGATAATCATCAATAAAAAGCTTTGTGGGATCTTAATTGAAAACCTGAAAATCTTCTAACTTATGCGCTTTTAACCTTTAACCGCTTTAACGTACCTTTACCATTTTTTACTCATTGTCGTGATTTCCTTCACATTACGAGACGCCCATGAAATATTACATCACATATTCCTCATCGCATATGTGACATCACATGAGATTCTATATCGCAATGTCACAACCCGAGCTTCATCGCAATTTCGAAAAACTAAGCCCATCGTAGATCACACAATTTATCTCATCGCAATTTCTCTTTGAAACGATTATCTCATTTCTCCTCCACGAACCTCGTTCATTGATGACCCGAGATCGAGCAGTTCTCCTCTATCTTATGGTTTTGGCTCATCGCAATATCGCAAAATTCGCCACATCACAATCCTTGGACCCTTCATTCGAATGTGATATGTGATATGTGATATCACATCACAATATCACAACCCAAGCCAATTCAAAAATCCTTATATCCTTCTACTAAACACGATATGTGATGGAACCATATGCAAACATGTGTCTCCTCATCTATTATCCCACTTATATTTCGATATGATCATGATCTTCATTCACTAATTCATCTACTGCGATATCATCCTAACCATCCATTGCCCTTACCTCACATTTGCAGCGATTTGATCTCCACTAAGTCGTATTGATCTTGCGCTTTCGATCGGAAATCTCTTAAGTTTTAGGGAAAATCATGGTTTCAACCTTCGGAAAATTTAATATATTTCCTCCTCTCTACAAGCGTATGGTACTTCACGCGATGGTCCATCCGCTTCTATATAGGTATCAACATCTTCTAATGTTTTCCTTTCTTTGATTTAAGTCGTACTCCTTACATCATTCACCCAGTCCTATGAGCCAATTCTCCTTGCTCTACTTTATGCAATGGTTCATTCAATGAACTTATGCAACTCTCCATATTCCTCAATTGCATTAAACCCTCCTAAGTTTATTTTGGTTTTGCAATCCATCATAAAAACTATCCCGATCGTTGCAACACCTTTTCACTTTGTTCTCAACTTGATCCTCCTCAAACTCACATACAATACTGCGTTAGGTGAGATACAAATTACATAATTCGTGCTGTCATCGGGAATTACCTCAACTCAACGCACCCACATAAAATCAGGAATTGAGTTTTATATTCTGATCAAATATTTTACGGTCGCAAACCACCTTTCGGCTGATTTTTTAAAATTGGCCTTCTCTCATCCATCTCTCTACCCCGTAGGCTTACAATAAAATATCCTATATTACCTATCTAAGGATATGGTCTCTTAATACCTACGAGGCTTCTGAGATATATACAAAGGATTCTACAACCAATTCTAGTTCGAGATCCATACTTTGCTAAACTAAATCCTAGAAATCCTCTAAATCCACTTTTGACTCGACTAATTCCTCGGGATCCTCTCTAGTTCCACAAAATCATGAAACCAATTTCTAAACTAAGATTTACAATATTTGAGTATCTCTCAATCCTCATAATCACTCATGTTCTCCTACATTCAAGAACATTTACAAATATACCTCACAATATTTAACTAAATCCTATTCTAAATTTGTCATAAAACACTCAAAACATTGAAAATTACATTAATTATATACTTAGGAAACAACTCCTTGAAATACAAAGACCCATGTAGATTATACTAAATGTAAAAAATTTGGAACCATGATCCTCCGCATGAGACTCCGGGGTAGAAATTAATCATGATCTCGAAATCATGTGTCTTTTGTGGTGATGGAATTCCTCCTATATCCAGACCTTAGTTTGTAATTGTCCAAATTATTTACACATTTTGTTCTTTTTATGTCTCCTTTCTTAGTTTATTATCCTCTTTTCAATCAACATTAAATTGATAAGTCATCCATTACTGCTTTGTCATTTTCTCCATCGGACTATTTCATCATTAACTTCCATAGCTCCTCAATCTCCATCTCAACATATCCGTTGGGTGGTGCATACTGCGCCATTTGTTTTTTATTCTTTCTTCGATTTCTTCTTCTTCAATTTCACAACTATTATTCTAAATTTATCCATATGCGATGTAGATATTGTTGACTACTCTTAAAATTTCTCTAGTTGTGCTATTGCTCTTACCCAAACTTCTGAATATCCTTGAAGATATCTCCTCTGCAATATCCAATTTATGATCTTTGTGTGCAAATTGCTTCGAATAATTTAATGTGTTCGTTCCATGGGTTAATTACTATCATCGAATCTTCCTCTTCCCCCTTTCATTTGATTGTTCTCTAAGTCGAGTATTTTTTCTTTGTGATATCTTCATCAAAACCTGCAATCATAAACCAATTATCAAAATTAAAAATATAAGGCCTCATTTCCTTTTCCTTCTTTGGAAACATCAGTATGCTACTCCCTAAGTTTTCCTCTAAATCCTTTGTCATCACATCGATATCTTGATTTAAATTCTCCAAATATTTCATAAGGCTGTTAGCTAGTATCTCCTCCATATCTTATGTTCCAAGGATGTATCCTTTGCTCTAGTTCACAATAATGAACTTCTTCCTCTATAATTTCCATTTGCTTCTCCTTATCTTCATATTTACTTTCCCGAAGTAAATTTCCTACCACCCTTCATGATTGCATACTCATCACACCTTTCCTTCTCTTCTATCCAGTGCTCCAAAATCAACAATTCATGAAGCATAAATGTTCACCACTGTTTTCTCTACATACCAACAATTTTGACAACTTCTTTTCCATATTCGTCATCCATGACAACCTCTTTATTCATCATTCATCTACGATTTTACGAGTTTGAACACTTATTCTTGTTTTTCTGTACCTCTTAACCAAAATACTTAACTCATGCCTATTTGCCATATCCACTTGGAATTTCTCCCAAAATCTACGTACAATCTTCACTACCTTCATTATGTACAACTTGTTATTAATCCTTCATTACTCTAGCTATCTTCAAGATTAATAACATTCAATAACTCTTTACCATCTACAAAATATTCTATAGAAATCTTCAATAGTTTTACAACAAACTGAGTCTTCAATAGTTGTCCAATACTGCATAATTCACTATAGTTGTGTTTAATAGCTTCCTTTCTCCTTCATTAAAATATTAGGTGAATGTCCTTCTTCTACCTTGATTCTATAGCATCTTCTCTGTCCTGAGACAAATATACCTCACCTCATTTTTCAACATATTTTTTTCTTTAGTGTCTTTCTAAAGCCCTCTTCAAGAGCTATCCTTGCCCCATCTTCTACAATACCTACAATTATGCACAAATTATCCAATTTTAAAAATAGAAGACCTTGCGGTCTCACTTGATGCTTCGATCGCCGGAGTTTCTTCTTGCTCACCCAAATCCTTCGCATAGTTTGAATCCTACTGTGGGATTTTTCCTTTATCTCTTCATTTATTTCATAAATCAATGGGCCATATTCTTGTTCACATGCCAAAACTTTCTCCACATACTCCCCTTGATAGGTAACTCTTCCTTCAATTGAGCATTCAATCTATCCTCCCACTTCACTTGAAACCTATGACATTTAACATTCCCTTTTCATGGCTAACCGTAACTTTTGTATTCCTTATTGATGTAAAATTTCCATGATAAACTGACATGAAATTTATCTCGATTTCTCTCTATCAAACTCTTCTTGACTCATCATCTTTGTGCCCTTTTCCTTGGCATATTTCCTTTTGTTGTAGTTCCTCTAAACCTCTACAATGAACCCCGTTGATCATTGACTTCCCCTCTTTGAGAACTTCATCTTATTCACTTGTAAATTTCTTTAAACCTCTCCTTCTCAGCAAGTTTGCATACCTCGCAAATACCTCACGACCTTCTCTCCTTTGATCTTGGTATTTTGGTAATATTGGTTCTCTATTTTTGTAACCCACTCTGCGAGAAACTCCTTTGCTCCTTGGCTTCTACAATTCCCACTCTCTTCTAAGAACACTCTTGTCCTCTTTTTCCAACCTTATTTGGAATGTTTAGGTTCTTCGCCACTTTCCTTAAGAGTATCACTTACTCTACCTTCAAACATGGCCCAGATCCTCTTAAACAACTCCTCTTGCTAAGATATTCCTCCTTCATTTTACCAGCTTTGAAATATGCAAACACAATCCTCAAAATTATAGTTATCACAAAAAATATACTGCAAGAACTTGTCATGATCTTACCTCTCCCCTTCTTCAACATTTAAATGGGTCACCTTCATTTTGACTCAGATTCTACGAATCTGAAATTCCTCATAGTCTTTAGCACCGTCTTCATCACTATTTCTTCATGCACATCCATTAAACACAATCATTTCCAACTTACAACCACTTTGACCTCATTACTCCTTCATAGCGCAATCTATTCATTCATTCTATTGCACACAAAATCTCCTTTTTCTACGATACCAAATGATGCGGGGCTAATTTCTAAGCCCAATTTTAACCCATGATTATACTCAAAAAAGAGGTATATACTCTAAATATGACACTTCATGATAGGTTCATAATATATCTAGGAACCCTTTATAAACCCATTTACACATGGAAATCATCATAAAATTTATTAGCGACTCCCTTCAATCAAACCTTATATTTCAATACTTAAAAAGTTAAAAGAAGAATCTTGATCACACGGGATAGTCATCCATAATAGGATTTGTTGGATCTCATTAGAAAACCCAAAGAATCTCTTACCTTATGCACTTTTAGCCTTTAACAACTTTACCTTACCTTTACCTTTTTACACGATGTGCATATTTGCTTCACATTACCAAGACTCCCCATCGAAATAATACATTGCATATTCCCTCATCATATATATGACATCATAGATTCTATATGAAAATGTCACAATCCGGGCTTCTATTAACCCGCAAAACTAATCGCATCGCGAATCGCAAACTTTATCACATCTCAATTTCTTTTTGAAACATGGCTTATTGCATTCTCCTCCAAAAACCACGTTTGATATATACCCCGGATCGAATGGTTTTCTCCTCTATCTTGGGTTTTGGCTCATGCCAATGTATCGCAAAATTTTGGCACATCGCAATCCTTGGACCCTTCATTTGATTGCGATATGCGATAACGTCCTCGTATCGCAATATATCCTGGCAAACTAATTCCATAGAAATCCTTATCCTCCTTCACAATGCGATATACA
This sequence comes from Pinus albicaulis, assembly GCA_034641835.2. Classification (NCBI taxonomy): domain Eukaryota; kingdom Viridiplantae; phylum Streptophyta; class Pinopsida; order Pinales; family Pinaceae; genus Pinus; species Pinus albicaulis. Next base: position 31,485 of record JAXQQM020074700.1, read on the forward strand.
ATGGAACCATATGCCGACACGTGGCTCCTCATATGTTCTCCCACTTATATTGCGATATGATCATGACCATCAATCACTACATATCTACAATATGATCCTAACCATCCATCACTCTTACTTCAATTATGCGATTTGATCTCCACCGTCCGTATTCAATCTTCATGCTTTTTTTGATCAGAAATATCTTAAAATTGGGAAAAATCATGGTTTCGACCTTTTGAAAAATATACTATATTTCCTCTATCTTCATTGTAATTAGTTCATGAGTTGGTTCAGCCACTTCTATATAGGTATCAACACTTTAATTTTTCCATTCTTTGAGATTTAAGTCCTGCTACTTGAATCATTCACCGGTCCACAAACCATAATACTCCTTTCTACTCTATAACGAGTCCATTCAATGAATTTATGCAACTCCATATTCCTCCATGGCATTAAACCCTCCTACTTTTATTCCGGTTTACCAATTGATCATTGAAACTATTCCGATAGCTAACACCTTTGCACGTTGTTCTCAATCTGATCCTCCTCGGACTCACATACAATACCTCCCGGGTGGGAGAAATAAGCAATTGCATAATTCATTAACATTTCAAGAATTACCTCAACTCACTTTGCACCCACATAAAATCAAAATCGAGTTTTATATTCACAATCAAATATTCTGATAATAAACCACCTCTCGGCCTGATTTTCTTAACAAATGGCCTTCTCCATCCCTTTTCTCTCCGTAGGATTACGAGTCAAATATCCTCTATTACCTATCTAAGAATATGGTCTCTTAATGCCTTTGAGGCTTACAAATATATACAAAATGATTTTGCAACCAAGTGCATTTCCAGATCCATAATTTTCCTCAATTAAATCTTAGAAATCCTCTAAATCCCTTTTGAGTCAACTAATTCCTAACGGTCCTCTTTAGTTCCATAAAATCACATGACAATTTCTAATCTAAGATTCACGGTATTTCATAATCTCTCAATCCTCCTTGATCACTCATGTTCTCCTGCATTGGAGAACATTTACAAATATAGCGCACAATATTTAATTGAAATCCTATTCCTAAAGTTCTCACATAAAATCACTCAAAATTGAAAGTTACATTAATTAAATACTTGGGGAACCAACTCCCACATGAAAATATAAGACCCCACTAGATTCTACTAAATGTACAAAATTTGGAACCATGATGCTCTTGCATCAAGAGGTTTCTAGAGGCAGTGCCTACTTTTTTCTATTGCCCTCCTAGGGAAATCACAAAGGTCGAGATGTGCATGTGGGGGAAGATGATGCCCAAGAGGGGAATCAGAAGTTTCCAACCAATATTTATCATGAGACTTGGTGTTGCGCTGATGAGGATGACCATTAGTTTGTAACAATGGCATTTCTATAGGAATGGATTAATTGGAGAGGGTGTCCGGCATCTTCTTCATGAGCTGCTTTGAGCCTCCACATGATAGGAGGAGTAGTATATGGTTTCTTCCAAATTATTAATCTAATTTATTTTCTTATTTTAATGAATAAAATTAAATTTATTACATCAAATTATTTAACTTGTTTTATTAAATTATTTTTAATGAAAATTTGTAATATTTATACATACGATATATTTTGCTTAGACTCGCACATTCGATGGGGATGTGCCTCGTCCCCCACCGGATGTCGAAGGAGACGAGGATATGGGTGAGGCCCAAGAGGATGAGTCACATGCTTAGGGCGGAGTGGGATGGGGGGTCGTAGGCTTGGTCTACAAATTTGGATGGAGTATTATGACATATTGGCAAAAGTTTTGATTGATGTAGGGATTTTTCCTACGAGGCCTCGACATATCACGCTGCGGATCCTAGTTTTATGGGTACGTATAGGGACTTCTCATGTGATATAACTTTTCTTATGCAAGATATCTTTGGATCTAGCGGGGTACTAACAAAAATGGGGGATGCAAGACGTCATCATGCAACGAAAGATACATCGGATGAGGGTGGCGATCATGATGATTGGGGTGATGATGGTGGTGATCATAGCAGTGGGGTGATGATGGTGGTGATCATGATGCTTTTGATGGTACCATCCCTTCGGATCATGGTCGACGGTGTTTCGGTGATCCTTCTAGCATTACACATCCTCGTCATTCGTTTGAGGATGAGATGACATAGATAGAGTATGTGCTTCATGTTTCTCCTTACAAATCAACATAAACTACCTCATCCTCCATCTCAAAGTCTCTTAGACCGCGTTCGGGCAAAGGTATCACTTTGAACATCCATCATATTCTACTCATGCAGATCAACCACCTCAATTGAGTTTGAAGGAGATTGATCATGTATTAGTTGACCATCCATTGTCTTCTATTGTAGAACATCTTGGCACTATCTCTGCTTTATTGGATATTTGATTGCACTTATTTTACTTGATATATTTATTTGAGTTGTTTGTATATATATATATATATATATATATATATATATATTGGTGCATTAGGTTGTTCATGTTTATGTACTTAATTTATATGTTTGGTGTTGATGTGCATATTTTGGGTCATGTTAGATATGTTCATTTAATTTGCTTGGGATAGATGTGCATGTGAATGTAAGTAATTATTTGACATGATATTTATATTAATTTGAGGATGTGTGTGGTGATGATGTTAGATTAGAATGTTTTTTTATTTTGTTAGATATGACCACAATGATGAGTCATTAGATTATTAGATTTTAGTGCTAGCCAATGACATTTATATGGTATAGGTGTATATAATTAAATTGTAGTGCTTTAATTTGAATGTTTATCTTAGACGATGTTTATGATTTTTAGATGGTTATCATCATAAAGTTTATTTTTTATGATATAGTAGTTATTATAGATTATGTATTGGTGAACTTACTATAAACTTTTATATATAAATTCATGCAAAATGACAAAGTTATTTTTATAAACTACGAAGTTTAGTATGGTTGAAACTATAGATCCTAAAAAGCTGGGCTAATATAATATCTCTTATGGATTTGAGCTCGCATAATATATATGTAGTTGACATTGAAATATTTTGTTTATAATTCATGTTCTCCACATTAAATTTAAAATATTCCCCCTCATAATATTTTCGTCTATGTATACATTTAATTATTTTTTATTATTAATATTTTGTACAATATTACATATTAAATCCATATTAAACATTGAAAATTTTATAAATATCATACATACATTGAAGTAGAAGGCAACTATTTTTTTTTTTTGCTCGTTTAGACTAATCCTAATCTTCCCATTTTTTTTCTCCTTCCATTCCACCCATGGGTTTCAAGCTGATGACCTTACGGAGATGGAGTGCCTTAACGATTGCACCCCATCACCAAGTTTGTTCTACACCACATGGGCTAGAAGGCAACCATTAATGGAATACAAATTCTCTCAATCTTTCTCACTAAAGTAAAAATATAAGAAAATTTTCAATTTAAATTACTTTAATTTTCTCTATATAAAATATCTATAAAATCATTTTATTTAATATGGACATTGAAATATTTTACTTATGGTTGTCACTAATTTTTTTAATAAATATATTTTCAAGAAATTTAAATTTAATATTTATTGCAACTCTTAGAATTAAATTAGAAATTTCTCTCTCTAAAGATGAGGATAAAGAAATGTATCATGATAAGGCTTCATGTGAAGTTACTAGTAGTTAGATATTTATTCTGTTGGATGTTCTCCCTTAAAGAGGCAAGTTGTTTTTTTATAGTAATAAATATATAGCAATTTGATGCTATTTTGGTTCTTTATTTTTATTGTACTAGTTTAAATTCAACTCTTTTAATAATAAATATGAGATAAATAATACATTGATAATAAATTAGATTTAAAATTTTGACAAATAATATATTTGATTATTTATGAATCTCAGAAAAATAGTATTTTTTTCCACATACTTATCATGATATGATCATGAAATTCATACTACAATTGGAATTACTTAGTTTTAAGTATTGTAAAAATGTTTCCATTGGAAAAAATGTGTAAAAGAATTTGTTAATATTGCGAATTATATTATAAAATATCAACGGAGACGAATACAAAAATAATATAATTAAAGAAATAGCAACCAAAGAGAAAAACATACAACAATAGTATAAATGATGAAATAACAAGTACATATCACTCTCCATTTTCATCACCATGATTATCTCCTCGCTTGGCATGATAATATTGTTTTTCTCAAAAATATGTTTTGATATAGAATTCGTCTCTTAATATGAACCACCAATCCCTATGCTTGTCTTTCTAGAGTTTATAGATATCAACACATTATCGCGATCTTCCTTTACATTATTATGATCATAGGTGTCCCACCACTTGCACACAAAAATAACACATTGGAACAAAAAGATAAGTACACTTGAATGATCTCTTTTATATTTCCAATGTAGCCTAATTACTAGCGTCCCCCGCATTAGGTTTTGATCACCATGGCTAGCATGGAGTAAAATGGGTGAACTCGACTTGCACTCCACAATCTTGTGTCATACGTCCATCTTCGAAATCCTCAGTGTGAAAATGATGTCCATATGCCAACATAGATGGGGAAAAATGAACCCTATAATAAAAGAGTGAAAAAATCAGTGCCATGTGTCTAATAACTTTTTGAAGATAATTAAAAGTAATATATATATATATATATATATAGATATAGATATATATATATATATATATATATATATATATATAACAATTCAAAGGTGTAGTATGAAGTTAAAACAATACAAAAAGAGAGAATATAATTATCGAGTTGTTTCACCCAATCCCTATGTTTAACGCATCCTCTTCGGCATGCGGGTAACAACTTGAGGTGCAATTGTATTTCTCTTTGACTTGATCAACAAAAAAATTGTTAGGGAATGTCATTGGCATATTTTTATTGAATGATCGGGATATGATAGGCTTCTACCATTCAACAATTTGAATTATTTCTTTGCCATTGTCCCATTTCCTCCTTTTCTCTTCGTACAATGCGACCCACGGTTATGTCGTTATCATATTATAAAGAATAAATTTGTTGATGGCTTCAATTTTTTAGAAGTCGTTGATGATCAAATCAGAGCAAAACACACACACACACAAATATATATATGTATGTATGTATATTTATTACACATGAGATCAAAATATTCATTAATATGAAGTTTAGTATGAATGGTTATAGTCTAGTGATTTGACAAATGATAAGCCTACACTTACTCTTTATCATGCACCTCTTCCCCTTCGTTTTAAGAATCTCCCCTTCTCTTTTTTCTTCATCTTTTGTCATCAAAAATCTGCCTAGTGTGTTGTCGATCTCCTTGATGTAATCGATGGAGATAATATAAATACTCATATGATATATACCCCCTATCATAGACCCTAAGGTTTTTTCCATTTGTTTAAAAAAACCTTCAATTTCTTCATGTACCTCTCTAAGAATAATATCCAATGACAAGAAATGATCCCAAGTAATTCAACCTCATGTACTAGGTTAATTAGAAGGCAAGCCCGACAAGTCCATGAAATTCGTCAGTAGATTTCTCTCAAACATACAAATAATATTAGTTATCTCTTGACACCATGGAATGCTAGCCATATGAATCTCCTTTCATGTGATCAAGCTTACAAATCCCAGATAATTTAGATATGGCACATAGTTGGTCTTGGGGAAGTCATGGTTCACACACACGCATAAGAAAAGGGTAATCACTACAAGAAAAAGGACATTTGTTGATAAGAAAAGTGTCACCCATCAGCTCAGTGTGGTGATGGTCAAAAGAGCCTTCGTCACCAAAAAGCGAAACGTCACAAAGGCGGTGTCCATAGAAAGCCTTAAGTGTTATTGGTGACATTTAAGGTCCATCACCAAGGTGGCATCCTTTAAAGTATAGGTGTTGTCATGAAATTCAAGGTCCGTCGATAATAATGATTTATAATGGCGAGATAGTGACCATTACCATTTTATATGAGAAATAGTGACGGACAATAGCCTTCGTCACCAAAAACTAAACTTCACCCAATTAGCGTCGCCGAAAGTATGTGTTGTGGTGACATTCAAGGTTCTTCACGAATACGATTATAATGACGAATAGTGACCGTCACCATTTCATATGAACATAACTATTTTTGTGATGGACCTTTCATGGCCATCACTATTGATGCATATATATGGTGATGGTCATTGACCCTCACCATTTCATATTTGGTGAGGGTCAAAAGTATCACCATAAGCTCATTGGTGAGGGTCAATAAATTCACATAATCTCATTGGTGGGGTCTAAAAATTTCACAATATCATTGGTGAGGTCAAAAAATGTCACCATAAGCTCATTGGTGATGGTCAAAGAGCCTTCGTCACCATTCCATATGAATATCGGAGCCACACGATGGAATCAAATCACAACCTCCTCTTGTACAGCGGTGCTCTTCATTAATTAGCACCCTTTAAAGAGGTAAGACTTCCCCAAAAATTAAACGAAACTTTATAAATTATAAATTATCGACTTCGATAAATTATAAAACTTTGTAAAGTCTTGGAAAATATTTTACTACACGAAGCAAAATAACATCGAAGTTGCAGTGCCTACCTAATGGTTATGGAAGTTATGAAAATTGGGTGGAGGTGTAAATGAAGTGTTGGGGAAGTCCCAAACATACAAGTAGAATACATATATTCCATTCTCACAGAAGTCTTGGAAACGGTTTGAATTGCTTAATCATATAAACTAAGTTAACTATTTTGTGTGGAAATATGCATACGCTCCATTAGATAAATCATGGTACTAAATGTATATTTGTGCTATTAAGACTGTATCCTACACCAATATAGAATAGGTAGTGTTAGCCAAGCGCAAAAGTAATGTACATCTCAAAAGAAAAAATAAACAAGAGGAAGTTACTTCTATGACTTTTGAAGACACATTTACTACACTACCTATCTTTGAATATGTCCCTTGTGTAAATCTATTACTATCTTTAAAGTTATAGCATATTATAGGACCAAAATAATACTTCCCCATTTAATTCATATCTTCTCTTCCATAGGTAGAGAATATGCCCTATCATACGTATAGATTTTTGAGTGATAGATCGTAGTTTATAGTTATGTTTGACCACTAAAAAGAACTGGTATCCTAAGATAATTTATAATTTTATTAAGATCTTAGGCTTGAATAAAACAGTGCCCGAGTGAGGAAAATGGGAGTAGACCTTAAAAACACTTTTGAGGAGCTTTCAAAATGATTATTTATTTCCCATTGATAACGCCGCCTCTATTTTTAGTAGTATATAAAAAAATTGGGAACATATTATACGAGAATATGGCTGCATTTAGAAAATTTATATTACAAAATGGCACAACTTTGAACCCTTTCTTAAATTTAATGACCGTTGTCCTGTGGTGATTTAAAACAAAAAAAATGATAGCATACTATTTCCTAATGCAAAAAAACCATCATGCATTTTGTAGGAGATTAAAAATCTTAGCATCTTAGTGAATTAAGTTGTCTAGGTGATTAAATATGTTATTCCCATACTCATCCTTGTCTTCGGGGGATTTTTATAGCCTTGAAATGAAATGATACCACTCATTGTTGTCTTGATCCTTGTAGGCACTTCAAATAGTCTAGGAAACCAAAAAAAACAATAAGTTGAGTTGCTTAGGTGATAAATGATCGCTTCCATATAGGCCTTTAGAAGCATTTGACTTTATGTTGCATTAGTGAATGAAATAACCAACAAAAAACTGAATCGATTACCATTGCTCATGCTAATTGAAATTCCCATATCACTAATTTTCCTCTTTTTTAACGATCTGCTACACTTTTCACATGTATGCTTATTGTGGAGGTATGAAGGAAACACACTAGGTGTTTGAGAAAATTCCCAAGTGCAAAGAAGTGTCCACATGGAATGTAATTATCGAGAGTTGTGTCAAGGATGGAAATTTCCATGAAGCCCTCAAGTTTATTACCAAATGAAATAGGGAGGGACTAAGTGGAGACACCTTTCCAATTATCCTCAAGGCGTGCATTGAGATTGCGTCTGGAAGCGGGCGGGGTAATCACGATTACATGGAACACGACTACAAGATATTTCGAAATTAGAAATTACGCAAGAGGTAGAAGCTTCTTGATGAAATGTAGATGGGAAGGTAAAAACCTTACATAGTGCATGATGATATCCAAGTATGAGTAGAATGGTCACATAAGCTAGTGCGGCCCAGAGATATTTTCTAGTACGACGGATAGGTGAAAGCTAATTCGGTCACTATTTCCAATTCTTTAAGCACGAGAATTAGAAATGCTACAACAAAAACAAATGGATGATGCATGAATTTTTTCAATATGCCAAAGAGGGATCTGATCTCATGAAATCTAATATTTTTGTTATGCATTCAATGAATATTATGATGAGGTGCTGGGACTCTTTATCCCAACTTCCAAATGACGAAGAAATGAACCAATTACATGGAGTGCGGTCATTGTGAGAAATACTCAATTTGTTCATAGTGTTTAATCCTTGAAACTCTTCGATTGAATGCAAGTTTCAAGAGTGAATCTAAATCTATTACCATAATAATTTTTTCATTCATGTGCTAACTTAGTGGCTGCGACGTGGGTATAAAATGCATGGGCATGATGCCACACGACACTCTTTTATGAAATACAAGGCTGGGACATTAAGGTATGCCATATCATCTTCATTGCTATTTTATCCTTTAACCATGCGGGACTATAGTAGTGAGGCTAGCATGCTTACAGTTGAATTAGTAGAAATTTTGGCATGAAGCCTAGAGTGGAGACTTATGCGTGAATGGTTGACCTCCCTTGGCCACTCGAGACACTTGAATGGAGCATATGTGATGTTGTTGAACATCTATGCTACTTCTATGGGATGATGTAGTCAATGTGCAAGCTAATGTTAGATAAAAGGAATTTAAAAAAAGGAACCAACATCTCATTTTCACGAGATAGTTTGACTACTTCTAGCCGAGGATGTTTTAAATATATCACGTAAACTCTTTCACAATATTCTCAAGTTTCAATGATAATACACCCTCTTCAATTTGAATTTTTCCTCTCCAAAACCATGGAAAGGAGAGACATGGATGAGTTGCAACCATGTATCCTTCCTCCAACAACCTTCAAGGTGGCTAGAAATAGATAATCATGACAAGCTCCAAGCGTTGGAAAAGTCTTGGTTGAAGCCTTATGTTTTAAAAAATGAATCGATGATGAATTCCCTCGATGAAGTTTGGGACTTCATTGAGAGTTTTTCGCAAGAATTCTAAATTAGCTCAAGTTTTCTATAATGTTTAGTTATAGAAAATCGGTGGGCGATAAAAAAGACATTTCCCGAGAAACAAGCCTACCTAACGGAGGCACAAAAGTTGATTTAATGGTTTGAATACAAAATTTCAGAATTTCAAGAAAATTGGATGAAGGAGGGGGCAACAAAGGTAACATGACAAGTTGCCTCAAGATTGGATATTTTTATGGGCTTGTTTGTATTATTCAAGACTCCGCTAAGAAGACAATGAATTGCATGGATGTTATGAGGATTTTGCTAGTAGTGGTAAGGTGCAGGGAGACTATGGAAGTGCAAATACGCTTTTTATTGATACTTCAAATGTGACCAACCTTAAATCAGATGGTTTCTCTGGTGCATGGGGAAAAAAATAAAAACAACAAAAAATGGAGACCTCATGCACCTCTAGAAACGGTTCATTACCTCATCTATTGTAGTTATTTCAAAACTCTCATATATTCTTGAACATTGGAGGAACATAATAACAACATTATTTTCTTTTCCCTTTATTCTCTTCCTCTATGAATTTCATGTCAAGTAAAATCATCGATTTCTTGTATTGTTGAGCATTATATGGAAGGCTTCATGCATTTATTTTTCAAGGTGCCAAAATTTCTTTCAAAGAGACGGGATTGTTCAGCAAACCACGATTAATGAGTCCTAATGGATCCTCTTACAACTGATACTTGAATATATTATTTCAAAAATTCTCACTCTGCTAAATTTGTAAATCATCATATAATTTCGAGGAGAAGGTGATTTTTTAAGAAGGTATTTGAGATGCTAGTTGGATTGTCTAGAAAGTTTCAGGGTATTGGAAAGCGCTTCCACGGTTGAAGCGAGGTGGACATGGATACTTGATATCTTGGAAGACTTCTTGAATTTCTTATAATTTATATTGTGAATGGATGGGAGCACCCCAACATTAGAAAATCATCATTGAATAAAGAACTTTAGTAGCCTAGATAATGAAATTTTTTCCTTATTTCAACTCATGTGGGAAGGGGTGGAAGGCAAGGTGGGGTTGGAATAAAATTTCCAAGTCTGGGACACAATTATTATTTATGATCTATATTTCGGTCTACTTTTTTATTTATGATCTCAATCATGATATCACGGAGATGACCAAGACAAACTAGTGATTGTATATCGGTGATAATAAAGTGCTATGTTGAGGAGAGAATATTGTCGCTTGATCGGGGAACAAATATGGATTTGGAGAATATAGTGATGAATATTTGTAAAAATGAAAACTTAGAAATAGTATCTAGATCACAAAGAACCTTTGTGTTTGTGGAAGCGCCACAATACCACCAAGTTCATCTCCAAAATTTTCAAGTGAAAAATTACAGAAATGGGTCTATGTTCTCATGCAATTGTCGATTACTAATAATGACAAACCATGTATAAATGTTGTTTATGTTGTGAGTAGAGTTCATTGTACAAATATCAATGTTTCAAGATTTTTAGTATCTGGCTAACCCGAATTTTTCACTAGTTTACTACGTTAACCAAACCGGAGTTTCATCGGTTTATGAAGTACATATGGCATTACAATAGCTCATTGTGTGTGTTTATGTTTTGCCTATTTCTTCTACTCAGGAAAAAGGTCTAGAAAATCTAAATTTGATAAGATATCAACGAAAGTAGGTGGTGGAGCCTCTTAGAAGTGAGGAGTCTTTGGGAATAGACACTCATTTAAAATAGACAAGCTCCAAGAGACCATTTCCAAAAATGGAAATAATGCTTCTCTAGGTGCATTGGAAAAAATGTTTGTAATTATTGCTACATCATTTATTTGGTGGATTGAATCATGGGGATCATACCTAAACTTTGTGGGAAAGCTATACAAAGACACCTAGAATGAAGGTTATCAACCAAATACTAAGTGGGAGATGTTATTGAATCTAGATGGCTAGATTTGGGGACTAGCTAACATTTAAGCGAAAAATGTAAAAGAAAAGGTGCCCTTTTTAATTGGATGGATTATAGCCAACAAAAGGCTCATGTTTGCAGAGACTTTGAGATAGTTGAAGTACGTTGATGAGGAAGATATCCTCTAGTAAGATTCATTGATGGGGATAAATGGCTTAAATTTCCTCCAAAGCCAAAGCTGGGCCTATATGACCCCAACATATTCAAAAATAGCAATTCATCTACACTCTAGCGCACCTAGTAAAATTTTTGCAAGGCTATAATGAAGGTTATAAAGAAGCTTCATAGAGACATACACTCAAAGCATATTTCTTTTACTTTGATTACGAAAATTAGGTGCTAAAATTGGAAACTAGGGGGCAAATTCCCGATTTAATTTGGTCCTATGAAAATGATTGCGACCATTGGATTTCTCTCTTCGAGAGGATCAAAATTGACCTAAAGATCCTAAATTTGGATAAGGAAAACTATTAATTCACTAAAATGAAATTTCATAAGGCATGACCTTATTTAGGAAGGGAAAAATTGAAAAGTGAAAATTCAAATTTCCTCTCCCGAAGTAATCAAGTCGGCTTACCCAAAGAAGGATATAAATAATATATCCTAGGCACTTTGATTTTCATTCTTCTCTCTAAAGCAACTTCTGGAGGAAGGTGATTTCAATGAAGGAGATGAAGGAAAGGTTGGGTTCCAATTTAGTCATCTTCAAGGGTATAGTTCCACAAGATGGAGGACGGGATTGGCTTGGGCACATTTATGATTTGTCTTAGAATTTTATCTTCATCATAGGTACGCGTTCAAGTAAATATAAGCTACCTGTGAAGAGGTGATTTTGATGAAGTTTTGGGACTATTTTGAAGAGTGTCATTCTCATGAATCCATCCACTAGTTTGGGTCACTACTGACTAGGCCACGAGGCTTGAACCTTGTCACAGGCCAGAAGCTACGACAAAGAAAGCCACGGTCGGGGTTGCTTTATCATGAGGGGGTTTGTGTAGTGGGTTTTGAAGCCTCGAATAAGGCTTATGGGCTACCATCATTTTAATGGGTGGTTGAAGGTAATCCAAAGTCCGTAAATTTCTTTAAGGAAATTTATTGAATACAGGGTAGTTGTTGTTGTGTTTATGCCTAGTCGATCCTACCGAGTGCAGGATAATACAGTCATGGAGCCTACCCAAACACTCCTTATTGCGACCTTGTTGGAACCATCCTTCACTCTTGTCAAGGAAGTGATATTAAGCCTTCTCAATTTTAGAGTCATTTTTAATTTTAAGTATTGTATTCTCTCTCTCTCTTTGAGAAAATTTGACATTAACGATAAGAAGAACAGTAAGGGCTTTCCCCATCTTGGGTTTTCCCACAGCTTTAGCTATATTCGTGTGTTCTTCCATCTTGTCTTTCTTTTCTTAAGCTTTTATTACTTATATTATTTCATTATTTACACTTATGATTAAATAATTATTGGGGTACTAATGGATTAATGGGAAAAGTTAAGAGGGAACATGTTAACTCAAAATTAACATGGTTTGAGCCAAGTGAGGACAACCCCAAGCTTAAGATATTGCGATCTCTAAGAAGCACCTAAGAATTTTAGCAAAATACCTTTAGACCTATGTGGTAGGACAAGTCGAGTTCAAAAAGGATAATCTATGACATTTTCTTAAGGCCTTCTACAAGCCTAATCGGTGAACTTGGGCACAAATTCAAAGATCATCTCGATCATCACAAACAAAAGCTAGAAGTCAACAATGTATGTTTTAACGGAAATTTATGAGGTGTGTTTTTAAGTGGTTTCAAGATATTTTCCAAGGTATATTTAGCGATAAAACTTGAGAAGGAGATTTTTCCCTTCAATATACTTGGACTATGAGGTATCATAATAACATAACATAATTTATATGTCAAGAACTCCTAGTCCCTTAGCTGGTGGAGTTAATACAACTCCAGTTTACTATGATCTAAATTCATCGATTACTATGGAAGAGATTGAGTAACTTGATTCATATTCTACGAAAAAATAGGTAAAAGTATTACTATAATTATTGTGAAGTATCCTTTGTAAAGAATAAAATGCTAATACCGACCTTTGTTCTACAACAAAACTACGAGCATTCTTTTGATGTGTGGAACTCAAAGATATATGACCTTATCCTACAATTAGGACATCATATCACAAGCCTAACTATCTAGTGATTTAACTCCATTTGGATGTCATAAGGCGGTTGATCTCTGACACCGAGCTCAGAGTTTCCACAAAAATCTTCTGTGATCTTCATCACAAAACAACGAAATATTTTGGTAAAATTTCCCTTGTTTCAAGACACTACATGTCAATAGAAAGGTCTAGCTTACATCTTGTTTTTAAGACTTTCATTATTGTGGCCCTATTGGGGGCACCACTCCCAAACAAACCTATGCATTATTAAACGATTAAAGTGCACAAGAGATCCGAAAGGTCCAGTGTCAAGGGAAAAAAAGTTGGAATAGACTAGGTTACTCACTTTACCAACGAGGTACTCTTTCCTGTGCATACTTTAATGCAACTCATTTGGTAGACAAAGCATGATCTCAGTTCTGAAAAAGTGGTCAAGGAATACCGAAGTCAAAAAATTGTTCTATTTCTTTAGGCACTGATTCTTAATAAGGAAGTGTCAAGTCTTGAATCTTTGTGAGGTTCTCAGCAATCATTGAAGTATGGAAGTCGATACATATTTTCAAATTGATATCTAACGGAATAGCGTGTGAAAATTCAAGATGTAAAAGTTTTGGCTATATGGAGATAACCCTTGTCACATATATATACATATATCTTCTTCAACGATTACCTATAAGCCAACCTACATATATATTAAACTTTCGATGACAACCAACGTGTGAGCATCTACATTCATTAGAAATATGGAATGACTTAAGAAGCTTGTGGAGCATATCTATATTTGATCGAGTGAAATATTAGCCCCCTTAAATATGTTCTGAACATTTTTATTTGTGTTTTTAAATTAATAACAAATCTACATACATCGATCTGACCAAGAATATGACACGAAATACACTCTTAGTATGGTTTTCATAAAAATTATGATAAGATCCAATGTGATATGTTGATGGATATAAGACGCCGAAAGCTTTTCCAAGCAAATCATATCACGATCAGTTGTGCTTGATGATGACAACAAAATAATTGAAGTACACTAAGACCTTTCTAAAACTTAAGGAGCCTTTTTTGAACTTGCCAAGGTTCTAATAAACATCCTTACTACTTTGTAGAATGCATCCATGTGCTAAAGTTATATACGGCAAATTTCATCTCTAAGAAAGAATTAGGATTGTTCATTATATTGTTGTGTATGAACACCTTTACAACTAGTGAATAGAATAATAACAACTATGACTAGCAGTTTATATATATCAATGTTGGAGTATATTGGGGATGACACGGATTTAAATCGAGTCTTGTTATCTATGTCATGGTAATGTGGTGCTTTTGTATTATTAATGTCTAGAAGTACATAAACTTATCATATTAAGGCAAGTCTATTGGCATCATCGAAAGTATCTCAATTAAGATATATGGGCAGAGGCAGTTGAATACTCCAAGTTACGAAGGGAATTTCTAGATTATCACTACAAATTGTTAAGAGGTGAATCATAGATTATAGTTACGAAATGCGAGCATTTCGAAAGTATAATAGAATCCATGACCTGAAGCATTTGGTTCTCAAATACCTCAGCATGTTGCATTATATCTACGTCGGTAGTAGACATCATGGATTGGATGGGTCGGATCATTATGACAAATATATTATTTCAATGGCCACACTCTGATGTTGACATACGGGGAAGTGGAATCTCTCTACGTGACATTAACAATGGCATCACATTAGATATTACATTGTGCATATATGCGAGTAAATGCCATTGCAATTATCTTTGTTGATTTAATGTTGAGTGTATGACAATATATTTGATATGGATACATATGCGAGAATATATGACATCGTATTCATGTGTTGAAAATATGGGTATCATTACATTCACTTGTGTACTATTGGCGTTGTTCTCTAAGGCATCCAATCTATATCTCTCGCATGGTTTTCAATTATATGTATAAGCATCATCACATTCAATATGGTGACTCTCAATATTTGTTTGGACCTACCTTATGATATATGGTTCATAATGCATGGCATCAAAGATATATGTTGTATTACAAGAGCGGTCAGTGTTGAGTATGTTAAAATTACGAAGCGTATGGCAACATATATGTATAGATGTATTATAGTATGAAATTAGTAGTGATATTCATACATAACTTAGGATATGGATTGCAACATATGCGAGAGGCCTTATTTGGTTTAGTATCATCATGACTTCAATTATGATGTAACTCTCACGATGGAGAGCACCTTTATATTTGAATTATGGTGTCTCATTGTGTACATGATTTTCTCAATATACATATATGGATCATTGCACAGAGTTGATATACAGAATATATAATACTAGTTCCTGCGCAACACGATCGGCATCAATCTACAATACTTCTATGTTATATAGTTAATTATATGAACTATCAGGTGACTAGCATCAACCTTTGTGACTTGAAAATTCTATGACCTTGAAATAAATCCAATTGAAGTCTATAGCTATCATAAATGAACTTTCCAAAACTTGAAATTCTTGATTAAGGAATTCATTGTTTAATTCAAGTCGAGAAATAGTTGGAAGAAGTTCGTTGCATGCTCAAAATTCATTGTTCCTTACAACCATGCTTCTCTCTAGCACTTCTATAACCTTAGGTATTGATGAAGATTAAATCTCTATACAAAATTTTCCTACGACCTTAGGAATGTAGTTCTACGGAGCATTGATGTTCTCAACAAAGGTTACTTTGCTTATCAAAAGGAAGAGTTTGGATGAACAAGAGATATAGCGAGATGCATGGGCGAGATTGTTACGGGAAATCATTGTTATAGTTGACATCACTATCATCGGGACTTCATAAAAACAATCTAATCTCCTTTAGTGAGGATTTCGAAGTGGTTAAAGCTTCTACACGGATTACGATATTGAAATTGTAATAAACCTGCAGAGATTTTGTTCAACTATAAACGACAGTCTCTCATCTTTGTTAGTGTTGCTTCATTGTTGCTATGGATTTGGTGATGATGTTTGAAACAATTCTTGGCATAATCGGACTTGAAGCTAATTATTTCAAGGTATTCTCTAGACCATCTTGGCGCAGATTTTTCTCTTTCTTCTTTGTACCCACCCCCAACTCCCCTTTGGTTGATGAGAAATTGATTTTTAAGTTGAAAATATATATATTTAATTGCTAGCTTACCTACACTCTCATACGAGCCTCACTCCAAAAGGACGTGTCACTTCCTTTCAAGTCAAATTCATACAAATGAAGAGCTTAGTATCAATTTTACGAACTTATTTTGGTTAAGAATTTATTTTGAGTCGAGAATTTCGATTTATACGGTGAGGCTTATTTAGATCAAGAATTTTAGAGTTTATAGAGTGGGCTTATTTCGGTCAAGAATTTAAGAGTTTATACGGTGACATGATGATAAAGGAGACGAGAATGATATATTTGGAAAACAAAAATGAGCTTGATACCTTAAATTTGGATTACAACGAGGGAGATGAGTTATTTGTAGGCTCGGACACCGCATTTGTAAAATCATGCGAAAATTTTTCGAGAACCTATATTACAAAATTGTGGTGTCATCTTTAGAACTCGAATTAAGGATTTATTTTTCAAAACACAAAATTTCTTGTATATGAATCATAAATCAGCGTTTTTGTGTGGAAAGCTCAAATATTTGGGTGCTTATACCTCGGGAGCAGAGACGTTGACAATAGAAGCTCGAACATGTAACTTCATCACATACGCAATACTATCACTAAAACTCTCGGATACGTATTTCCTCGGAATCACATTGACGAGACAAGTCTTGGACCTAAGTTTCAAAAAAATTCAATCTTGTTGCATTTTGAAAAAGATCTCGAGATATGTGGTCACAATATTACGGATATTTGCGGGCATATTTTTTAGGCTACATTGTTGTAGCATCTTCCAAGTTGTTTTCATCAAAACCCCGCCCGATGCCATTTGTTGGATGCGGCATTACGCACTCTTCGATTACGTAAATTTAGAGATGTGTTACTTTGATGTGTCTCTCTTGAAGGTGAGCGAGAAAGATATATACAAGATCACAAGAAGGATACAACAAGAAATATCATCGGTAGTGGTGCCTAAAGCATGATATACAAAGGAAGCTTGGTAATGGGATGACAATGGCAATCAAGAAGCTCTAAGTTGAATTAGAAGCGAGGCCCAAAGCTTTTTTAGGCGAGTGCAAGACACTAGGTAAAATCGAGGTATCGGAACCTTGTGAAAATTATGGGTATAGTTTCCAATTGGGATGTCAAAATCTTATACTACAATTCATGCCCAATGGTAGTTTAGACATGCATTTACACGGGGACTCTACTCAACTCGACTAGGCGATAATGCGAGAATTTATATGGGCATTGCGGAGAGCCTTTAGGAGTGTGTTACATAGAATTAATGAGTCGGGAGATTGTCACTATGATTTTAAGCCCAACAATATTCTTCTTGATGAATAGTTTGAGGTGTACATCAATGATTTTTTGAATTTCACGGTTAATCGATCATAGCTTCGTGGAAGCATGATTTGATCTAATGTGTACGCTAATGCTTTCAACGTCAACATCCTTATTTATTTGAGGGTTTCATCGACTTGTCAAAAAAAAGGCTAAGTTGTATACTTCCTTCACAATTTGGGTAGCCCAAAGCCCTCGGAAGTTAAATATCTCCATCGATGAAGTTGATAGGACTCGGAAACATCAAATATGGGGTCAAGACCAAAAAAATCTAAGATAGGTTAGGGAACTACGCAAACACAACATGCAACTGATTCAAGACATCGAAATCAAAAGAAACAATAGAATTCGCTTACGAGCCATTAAAATATGGGTTTTTGATGAGCTAAACAAAATGAGAAAAATATCATTTTCGAAGGTTCATTTATAAATACCAAGTGGGCAAGTTGTGGAGATAAGGTGAGCATCATCTTGAGCTTACTTCCCCTCGGGAAGCCAATCCCAGAGTGTGAGGCTAATCGGAGAGACGCATCTCCACGGCTATGGCGTAAACCAACTACCTCGAGCAATGCGAGAGGAATAGAGCATCCCTCTTCTAAATACGCGAGAATGCTCACCACAAGGTTCCACTTCCTCTTGCTCTGAGTGGTGCATGGATTTTACCGTAGGAATAAACGTTATCAAAATTAAAATTGGACGTTCGGTTCAACTTCAGTTTAACCTTCCTTGTCATTGATTTTTGGCTCGTGAACTTCATTCAATTCTTGCTCACCCGGTCTTGAATTTTATTGAATGAAATTGCAATTAATTTAAAAATTAAAATTAAAATTAAATGTCAATAATATATATATATATATATATATAGTACTAAATTAAAAATTCAATATAAATAAATAAGATATTAAGATTCATATAATTATTTAATATATAAAAGCGTATAAACATAATAATTAATTAGTAGTTGGTCATATTTAAAATACTCATTAAATTTGTAGTTTTTTCTTATTTTAATATAGACATAAAAATGTATGATAAAATGTCCACTCTAAAGGTTTGATAGTTACTATTTTTTGGACTAAG
This sequence comes from Pinus albicaulis, assembly GCA_034641835.2. Lineage (NCBI taxonomy): Eukaryota > Viridiplantae > Streptophyta > Pinopsida > Pinales > Pinaceae > Pinus > Pinus albicaulis. The sequence goes on from JAXQQM020074700.1 coordinate 50,463, forward strand.
CTTCCATATGTATCATAATGAAGCTAATTGCTCGGTTAGCATTATGAGAGTTTTTTTGGCTCCCCTTATGTTGACTATAGTAGGGTTTCGGAGGAAACCCACAATTTTACAAGAAAGTGACACCCTTTATGTTTTAACCTACGCCTCTAAGGGCACGATCTCATCGACATCACATGACACCAAGGTGGTAATTATTGCATAGCATGTTGCCCTAGGCCCTTGATTGGTCGTATGCCTCAACATGTCCATTAGGGTTTGAAGAAATTATATTTTTAAAGTGTTTATCCTTAAACCTTAGGCATTGGTGATTAAAGTTCCAACCTTCCTGTGAATTAATCATTACTCTTGAGGGTGCTTATCATCTTCACCTTCTCATCTTATCTCAAAAGCTGGATCACTCATATGCATCGGGGTTTACAAGGTACCTCATATAGCATTAGTCCTCACTCCCTCTCATTTCATTAGGGATTACGCATGTATTTTAGAGTTATCTTGTCATAAACTTTCATTTGCAAGGGTGTTTTCCCATTGGTCATATTTCCTATGTGCCCTTATGCTCTCCATTAATTTAGGGTTTAGATTATCATGGTCTTTCATATGTTATAAAATTCTAAGTTATCATAACCATGAATGAAAGGTTAAAACATTTTTCTCTTCAATTTCACTTTGGAGTGTATTACTCAACTTGCTCTCCACAAAGTTTTTAGGAATCATATCCATCATATCCATGAGCATAGGCATTATTTTCCCAAAATAAGTTTTTTTATGTGTGAGAGAGTAAGTGTCCAAAGCTTGGCATTTCACTTCATATGTTAATATTAGAAGAAATGTTTGAACATTCAAGTAATAATGTTTTACAAAACCACATGAAAGTCTCTAGTGTAATCATTTGCAAGATATACTTAAGTTGAGGATAACCTTATCATATTCGCTGAAGTCCACTTAATGCATTCTTGAAATTCTTGTTGTTGGTCACTAAAACACAAATGCACACTCCAAAGTAGAGCATAAAAAATCAAATGTAAAGGGACTTAATGAGTTCTAACCATTACGAGAGAGAGAGAGGATGAGTTGTGCTTTTATTTTAGGCGATATGAACATTTATGTACAAGTCGGATGCCATGGGAATACGATACGTATGTATGTATATTATTAACATCCCATAACAAGGACCTTTTTAATGATGTTAATTTTTTATTAGGAGTCTGTGAAACAAAAAATGGTGTAACCATACAACCTCTTCGATTGTGGATGTGACCAATGCATTGGAGAATGAAACCACGAGGAAATGACTTTACGATCCTTACAATGATTTCGGGCTTTGAATACAAAACAAAATATTTAAGCTTAATGAAAGTAGTGTTGTTGGTTGCAGTGGGTTTTGGAAACGAACAATAGTTATCTTTGTCCACCTATTGGAAATCGTCTTTCATATGAGGCACATTCTACTATAGTAATGCCCATGATGCATGTATCTTGCGATGGGGGTTATACTCCAAGTTATAAGGTTTTTTTTGTGTATTTGTGTTGGTAGGATTATAGAGGTTACTTTCTTTCGGATGACTTGAGAACGTTGAGTTTATCTTTGAAGGTGGTCACTCCACGAGCTATCGCATATTTGCCAAAATTTTCTTGCTGTGTGGATGACCCATTTCCAACACCGATATCATTAGCATTTCAAGGATAGTAAAAAGAGAGGTTATCCAATCACTATTTCAAGAATTTATAATTTGCCAAGTGAATTTGGTGCGTAAGGATGCCTCACACATTATAGTTGAAGCTATTCGAGACTTTATCAATGCCATTAAATTCATGGCCAAGGCTATGGATCAATTGGTAGTGTGACCTCAAGTAGCATTTGGGAGGTGTGACCTATAGCGGTTGTGACAGTTTGTGAGTCGTAGTCTCAAAGAAGCCGGGGGTTGGTGGAAACCTGCGACTTTGGCGACAATGTGACCTCCACTAGTTGCACTATAGAATCACATATGAATGCCACAGAAAATGCGACTAGTGCGACTGGTGCAGCTCTCCTTTTTTGACGTTGCGTAGGGGCCATCGTGACCAGTTACATCGGTAGTAGTGGGGTACTCACTATTGAAAGTGAAATACACCATGTCAGACATAATTCATGTATGCCTCTTGTCTATGGTTGTTGGAACCTTGGTGAGGCTCTAAGAGGGGTTTTGAAGGAGTTGTTGTGATCGAGGCCAAATGAGAAGTGGATACTTGGAATGTATTGAAGCGATGAGACATGCAACCTGTGTTGGGTAATATATATGAGCTATAGAGCTTGGATGATGATACATCTCTACCTTTTCTAAATAAATTGTTTTCCCTCTTAGCTTGGGAGAAAACCCAAACAAGTTGGAAAGGTTGCATGTTGTAATTTTTGCAACAAGAGGCATCCCTACACATGCTAATGTTTCCTTGGTGGTGTAGTTGTCCTGTGATAGTGATTTTGTATATTCTAGCATGTTCACGGGGTCGATCTAGCTCATCGGGCAGGAACTATAAATGTTCTATCTCACTATAATGACTTAGAAAAGGGACTAAAATTGAAGTTGTTGGATACTTCCTGGTGTTCATTCATGCCTCGCAACTAGTTAAATTTCATAGTTGTGAAGCTAAGTCGAACACCCATTCAGCGCAAGCCCACAAAGAAAATATTAGTTGAAGAGACATAGGGGAACTATAAAATCCAATCTCTTTGACAACGTTGTGGCACAACAATTGACCACTGAGGTCTAGAGTGATTGTTTGTTAATATTCTTTTCGATTAGTTGAATGTGCTTCTAGTATCATTATTTGATTATAAATACACATATGAACCATATAGGGTGTCATCTAGAAATTAAGGTGGTTCCTTAGAAAGCTCCAGAGAACCTCACAATAAACTCAAAGGTACCTAGAAATCACATTATTTTAGCAATTGGGAAACAAAACATTCTAGGGTTTCCAAGAACCCCTCAACGTCCTCCTCTTCTCACTCATCGTGTCTGGTATTTCTCACCAATATCTTAGCAGTTATAAGATTGATTTGAGCATGTAATGATTAATAGGCATGAAACATTGAGGAAGTTGAAGAGTCATGAGAGGTCAAAGGGTCGATTTGAGGCTAGGACTAGATAATTGACTTGTGCTTACGAGAGCTAGAAGCGCTCATCTTGATAGCTAGTAGAGGAGTTGTAGTGAGGCTAGGAGCTTTGGCTAGGAAGCATGCTAAGATGTACGGTACGAGTGTGATAATGTGTGTTAAAGTGTTATTGATTGCTAGGGAAAAAAGGGAGAACTAGGTCAAAATGCATGGAAATTAATGAATTATAAAAGTGTGTTACGAGGTAGTGTTAACGAGTTCCAAGTGTGTTAAGGGGGGAGTGACATGGCATGTTAGGTAGTGCTAAGGCATGCTCGAGTGCAGAGGAAGCATACAACAAGATGTGCTAGGTGTCGTGTTGTGCCAACATGTGTTAGGAAGTGTTACAAAATTCCGAGGAAAATAGAAGGAATCACTAGGTAAAAATAATGCATGGAAATGAATGAATAATATTTTGTGATAGGAAGTGTCGGTGAGTTCCGGGTGTGCTAAGGAGGGTAGAAAATATCTTCTAGGGTGCTTTCCATGACATGTTGGGTGCAAGGAATCACGCCAAGATTTCCTAGGTGCTAGGGTGTGCCATTGCATGCTAGGGAATGTTAGGGAGTGCCATGGAAACACGAGGGAGCACTAGTTTCAAATGCATGGAAATGAAAAAATAAGAGTGTGTGGCGAGGGGAGTGTTAGTGAGTTATAGGTGTGTTAAGGATGGAGTGACAAGGTATGCTAGGTAGTGCCAAGGAATGCTAAACTTCTAGGGCAACATGCCAAGATGTGCCGGGGGCCAAAGTTATGTCAATGCATGCCGGGGAGTGTAAAGGGAGTGCCATGGAAACACAAGGAGGAACTAGTTCAAAATGCATGAAAATGAAGGTTGAATAATGCGAGTGATAAGGAGTATCGGTGATTTCGATGTGTGTTAAGGAGGGAGGGCAGTTATCATGTTAGAGCGGTGTGAGGGCATCTTTAGAGTGCCGGGACATGTCGAGGAGTGCTAACACATCCCACATAGTGCCAAGGTATGCGGGGGTGCTAATATATGCCACATAGTGCCAAGGGATTATTATACGTTCCAAGTGCTATGGGCATGCCAAGACAAGGCAAGCTGTTAGGCATGCCAAGATATGTCGGGTGCTAAGGCGTGGTGCGAACACATTCTAGAGTGTTAGGTCCAAGTGCTAGGGAAACACAAGGGAGAAATAGTTTCAAATTCATGTAAATGAAGTGTTGATGAGTTTTGAGTGTGCTAAGGAGGGAGTGAGAAGGTATGTAATGTAGTTCCAAGGCATGCTACGGTCATAAAGAAGCATACCAAAGATGTGTCAAGTGCCGGGGGTGAAGAAGTTGCCAATGCATGATAATGAGTGTTAGGGAGTGATAGGGGAAACACGGGGAGTAATAGGTTAAAATGAATGGAAATGAATTAATAAGAGTGTGTGATACATAATTCCATTCGATTTCCAAGTGTACTGGAGAGGTAGAAGGTGTGCTAGGCAGCACTAAAGTCATTCTAGAGTGTTAAGGTGGCATGCGACCAAGATGTGTTAGGTGCCGAGGTGTGCCGAGGGTGTGTTAGGGAAACACAAGGGAGCGCTAGGTAAAATTAGTGCATGGAAATGAAAAAATAATAGTTTGTGACGGGAAGTGTTAGTGAGTTCCAAGAATATTACTAAGGAGGGAGTGTCAAGGTATGCTAGAGGTTAGGAAACATGCTATAATATTCCCATTTTAGCACATAACTAAATGGAATATTAAAATTGTTTTTGCTTGTATAAACAATAAATGTGTAAGGGAACCCATTATTATTGAAGAAATAGAATAATCCTTCATAATGTGAAAGGGATCATCGGGTAGCCTTATTTTCACCCTCAAGTGTGAAAAGGGGCAAGTGCATGAGGACAAGTCGGGTTGACCAAGTCAACGGCTTGCCATAGGAGGAGTGGATCACTTTAGAAGACAATGCGGTGTGAATGAGGAAGAGGATATTTGGCGGAGAAAATCATAATGAGCCGAGACCCATGGAGAGAGAGAGCTTTCACTTGTTTAAAAGGGCAAGGCAGCCATTGTTATTCATGAATTGGATTATTCATTTCATTGTCTATGCGGAGACATTGTACCTTGTGTTGTTTAGCAAAGTTGCCGGGGGAATTCCTATTTAGGATTTATTCTCCTTCTTGAGAGGCCTCTTGAGGATTTTTATTCATTCTCCACATATCTTGTCTCAAGGAAAAATCATCCTCCTTCGGCTACAACATAGTTTACGTTGAGAGATGGGTTGTGTTGCGAGTTGTTGCGGTGGGGGACTCCACAACACCATCTCCTTGGCTCATATTTCGGAAGAGGGAGATTCTATTCCTACGGGAGGTTAGTGAGGATACGGAGCTTATTGAAGATCATTGGCATTAGGCCAAGTACTTCCGTTCACCAACAACACGGTCACTTCTCTGCATTTTATTATTTTTAAAATTACAATTGTAGTGGGGACTTGCTCAATATTTTTGGAGGGTGAGATCTTGAGGATTGGATCAGCCTTCAGTGAGAGATCCTTTGGATGAGATTCGACCATAATTTAGTATCATCATCTATCTTCATCATACTTATCTATTTTCTAAGTTGCAAATTCTTGCCCGGCCAGCTCAGGCATTTATTTAATAGATTTTCCATTTTGTATATGTATTCCAGCCAATCCTTTTAAGGATTGTGTATTGTTTTCGGGGTTGAGATCTTGCCCCCCCTATTGTATTTGAAATTGTATATTGTCATATATTTGTATTGACACTATTTTGTCACTTGATCCTCCTTCTGAGACTTAGTTGTCATAGCTAGGGCTTCTTTCATGTAACGAGTATTTTTCCATTGGACATGTATATGTTTTATTGAGGGTACGCATTACCTAGCACTACAAGATAATTTCCTCAAGATATTACATGTGACTGTTGATGCTATAATGCAATATAGCAAGGGTTATATAGATATTCAGTGTGTGTTAATGCATTCCTTGCTATTTTCCATTCATGTCTATGTATTGTTGATCTCCACTTTGGTAATATCTTGGAATGTTCCCAATAGTGTAGTTGTTCCTAATTTGGGATATTACGGTGGTATGAGGAGCATGATCTCTAGCTCCGCTTTGTGAGTCTTTGCCAAAGAAGATCAAGATGATGAAGAAGATGAGTTTACTCTCATCACATTTTCGGATCAGATCCATAGGAGACCTCTCCAAGGAGGTCAAGAAAGCGAAGAAGGGGAAGAAGAAGGACCATGCACTTCCTACTATCACAAAGACGAGGACCAAAGCATGAAGAACACTTAGAATTTGAAATTCTAGAGAGTGAGTGCACAACTGAATACCAAGCTAAACCTAAAGCCTTCAGAGACTCTAGATTTTCCACAATTTATTCGGTAGAAAGAAGAAATAAGACCCCACAACTATGGGATGATGAGAGGCAATGGGTTCTATTGTCCACATTTTATGGATCAATCACATGTGCAACATAGGTTTGGGTGAAGAAAATAGAGGCTTTCTTCCTGAGGCATCTGTAGTGAACGAGAAGTGCAGCAGAAGTTGCGGTATTGCACCTTGAGAAGGTGAAGAAAGATTTGGTGGATCGACCATCTAAGCCATGCAAGGGTTTCAACTCTTCTTGGGTTTCTCAAAGAATGATCAAGACATTTGGAAAAAGGGGAGGAGGAGCCCTCACCACTAGTTGATGAGGCATGTACCACGCTATAGAGACCATGGAGGAGCATCCTTCATCTTCAACATTTTGGGGAGGCCAACACTTGTGAGGAGGAAACTCTTACGAGCTATGTAAGGAGCTTCCACATTTCACCAAGGTATGATTAAAAATCCATCTCTTGTCATTTCGGCAAAGCACTTTGGATGGGTCCCTACATCATTGCATGCAATTGACCTAGAGTAGCGAGAATAGCATTGCGGCGTACAAAAACAACGATGGAGAAAGAGAGGCCATTCCTCGTGAGCACTCAAGGGACAAATTCATTGGAAGCCATGAAGGAAGAAGTAAGGAGGATTAGACATCTGAAGATAGAGAAACTCTTTCTCCTCTCTAGATGACCTCTCTAAATGAGCATGCAAAAGCTGAAAGAGAGACTTCTATTGACGGCCCAGATCCAAGACCCCTTTGGTTTTGGAGGACCATGCATGAGAGGAGATCCTAAGGAGAGTTTTCAATGGAGGTGCACTCCCACACATCACGGAGTGTAAGGATCTTCAACGGTTTAAGGAGCTTCTTCCCTTCTCATAGGAGCGGATAGTAGATGAGACATCTTCGGATGGATAAAATCTCTCATGGTATGTTGTACATTTCTTGAGCCATGCCCATCATGATGGGAGGTTTTCTCCTACCACCTATTTTGAGTCCTTATAGGGTCAAATTGATCCTCGGAAAGATTGCATTTCAAGATCCCATGAAATGCGGGAATCTAATTTGGGATGATGATAGCCCTCATGGGAGGAGTACCAAGATGAAGGATAGAAGGCATCCACAATTGGTTGAGTGGATGTGGATTTTGAGCAAGGAGCGGGTGAGCTACTTGCGGTTATGATACGAGGCGGCGGAGGCTTGGCTTCTGACTGGTTAATCTTGAAGGAGTTTGGCATCACTTGGCAGCCTCTTTCAAGGGTATGAGGATGGAGAGGATGCGGAAGTATGCTGGCCTCATGGAGCAACAAAGAGTATGGGTTCATAGTGATGATGCAACATTCATATCATACACTATGTCTTCATCACATATCTTGTATGATGAGAGCATGAAGAAGCGACTAAACATTTTGCTGGGGTTATTCTTGGGAGAGCAAGAAGCTGATTTGCTCTAATTTCTTGTATGATGTTGTAGTAGTAGGATATGGCACGATCATGGTGCGAAGGGATACTCCTTGACCTTTTATGATCGATAATTACTTCAACCTTGGGAAGAGATTCCATATTTGCAGCAACATTGTTGGAGGGCTTGCCCATCTATGTTGAGGAAAGTGAGAACCTTGAGTGTTGTGCCATCAAACTATCTGAGCCTCATGTAGAGAGAGGGGAGAATATTGCTCCAGAGAAGAGGGATCCTTGCATCCCTAAAGGAAGTCCCCGAGGATCTCATGTATGGAGATCAAAGAGCCTGACTCATGTTTTACATACTGCCATTGTTGGGGAAGTGTGGAACCTTGGAGAAACAAGGAAAAGATAGGAGAAGACCCAACATCATGAGATGAGGAGTACACATCCCTATTCATTTCTGGAGGGTTTATGCACCTAAGAAGGTGATTGGATTGTGTAGTCGAAGGATGGACATATTTGTTCATTCACATATACGATCACCTCACGATGATGGTGTCTCATTGTGTGGAGACATTTCTTTGGGGAGACAAGCTTGGACCAGCGAGAGGGAGGATGGATGCTTCACATGTTGGGGCACCACTCATTGATTTCAAGAGAGTGGAAATCTTGGGAGATAACTTCAAACGTGAGAATTCTTGGAGTAGACTCAAGGAGGAGAGAGAAATTCTCTCAACATAATTTTCACCTCTTGTCATTTCGGTCTGTTGTGTGGAAGAAAGCGACGAGGAAGGATAGCAGCCTTCCAACTTGCATCTTTGGCATGGGGGAGTGTCGAAGGAGATGACCATATGACGGATGTCCTTCATGAGGAATCATGTTGTCACTATGGAGGATAGATCCATGTTGGAGCTCCGAGTTGTTGGTGGGTATTCCCGGAATCATATTGCTTGCATGATATTGATAGATCAACATATGTGGGAGATTCATAGATCATGTGCGGATGGAGGATATACATAACTCATTGGAGGAGTTAGCATATCCACCTCTTTTCTCTTTGAGGATTAGAGGAGACTCACTTTTGATCCACTCCATTTACTTGAGCAAGAATTATGGTAAGAAATTATTGATTACTTGCATGATGATTTGTATATTCATCCCTTAACCATATATGTACGGGATGTTGCTCCAAGGAGGAGCATTCTTTTTCTAGACCCCATGGTCTACTTGAGGCCATGAGCACCATTTATTGAACACTCCTAGGAGGACTTGGGGAGGAAATGTATTTTGGAGGATATACTCACCTTGCACCATATGTTTTCCACTTTCTCCATGGCTGAGAAGGTGGGACAACAAAAAAGTGGTCGAGAAAGGCCACACTTTTTGTACACTCTTTTTATAGTTGAGGTAAAAAAGCGCATTGTACAATTGGGGGACCATTGTGCTTCTCCCTTGCCACATGACGGTAAGCATGGTTCTCATTATGGTTCATTATGTTGCTATTTTCTTTATGTTTGTTGAGAGCATGATTGGGGGAATGGCACATTGGTTGGATGTGTCCCTTGGGGAGATATTTCCCACATTATTTGCAGTGCTGCGTGTTCTAATGGGAACACTTGAGAGCACATGTGGCCACTACAGCAAAACATTTGTTTCCATTTGAGGTGAGCCATATGATTGATCGGATGCCATATGGTGGTTACTTCCAACTCATCACATATGAGATGATTTGGGACAACATGTTTCATAACATTGGAGAAGAGATCCTTGGAGGTCTAGTCTTCATTTTGCCACTTGAGGACAACATTGTTGCAGCCCAATATCAACATATACTTTGCACTTATCCTAAGTGGAGAAGAGGACAGTGTGGGGTAGGCTATTTTCTACCAATATCAGATTTTCAACCCACCTATATTGCATGAGCGAGAGGTGGAAGATGATTTTCGGGAGTTGCCATGTTGGGAGGTAACTCATTTTGTATGGACGATTGCTTGGGGGATGGAGGATCCACATGAGAGAAGATGTTTCTTAACATATTTCAGACTCCGCTTGCTTGGGTGAGAGAGAGTCTTCCAGTTCTATCTTTTTTTAATTTCTTGAGAAAAGCTAGCATTTGAGAGGAGAGGGGCGTAATATTTGTTTGGCATAGGTAATGGAATATTAAAATTTTGTTTTAGCACCTAGCGACTTAATAAATGAGTGAAGACCCATTCTTATTGAATACATGAATAAAATCCTTCATAATGTGAAAGGGATCATTAGAGTAGCCTTATTTTTAACCCTCAAGTGTGAAAAGGGGAAAATGCATGAAGACAAGGTTAGGTTTGACCAAACCATAACGTTGCCATGGGAGGAGTGGATCACTTTGAAGAAAACATAGTGTGAATGAGGAAGAGGATATTTGGTGGAAGGGAAACCATAATGGCGGGACCCATCGAGAGAGAGCTGCTTGTTTAAAGGAGGGCAAGGCAGCCATTGTTATTCATGAATTGGATTATTGATTTCATTAATACATGCGGACATTTATGCATTCTTTTGTTGTTTAGCAAAGTTTCTGGGGGATTCTGTTTAGGATTTCTTCTCCTTCTTGAGAGGCCTCTTGAGGGATTGTTCCGCATTCTCCACATATCTTGGCTCAAGGCCAAGACATCCTCCCCTTCGACTACAATGTAGTTTCTATTGAGAGTTGGGTTGTGTTGCGGTGGGGACTCCATGACACCATCTCCTTGGCTCATCTTTGAGAGGAGGGGAGCTTCTATTCCTTTGGGAGGTTAGTGAGGGATATTCCCGGAGCTCATTGTAGATCATTAGCATCAGGCCAAGTACTTCCTTTCACCAACAACGCAATAACTTCTCTAGGCGCTGTTATTTCTAAGTACGGTGCGGTGGGAACTTGCTCCACTATTTTTGGAGGTGAGATCTTCGAGGATTGGATCGACCTTTCCTGAGAGATCATTTGGATGAGATTCAACCATAATTTGTAGCATCGTAATATATCTTCATCCATATCTATTTTTCTAAGTTGCGGTACTACCCACCAACTACGGCATTTTTGTAGATTTTCCATTTTGTATGTATTCCAGTAATCCTTTTAGGATTGTGTATTATTGTTTCCCGGGGTTGAGATCTTGCTCCCCCTATTGTATTTGAAATTTGTATATTGTCATATTTGTGTATTGAAACTATTTTGCGGCAGTCCTCCTTTATATTTGCTCTTTCATATGGGGGCTTCTTTCATGTAGTAGTATTTCTCCATTGGACATGTATATGTTTTATTGAGGGTTGCATTGCCTAGCTTAAGAGATCATTTTCTCGATATCTTGTATACATTGATGTTGCTATAATCTAATTTAGGGGTTATGTAGATCTTAGGTATTATTTTGTTAATGCATTCAACTTTGCTATTTTCAGCTCATGTCTATGTATTTTTGATCTCCCTTTGGTAATATCTTGAGATATTCCCAATAGTGTAGCTATTCCTAATTTCGGATATTACACATGCCAATATGTGCTAGATTATAAGGTGTGCAATGTATGTCGAGAGAGTGTTATGGAGTGATAAGGAAACTCAAGGGAGGCACTGAACAAATGAATGGAAATGAACAAGAGTACGTGACGAGGGATTGTCATTGAGTTATAGGTGTGCGAAGGAGGGAGTGACATGGTATGCTATATAGTTCCAAGGAATGTAAAATATGGCATATAAATATGTAAACTATGTTTCTTGGGTGTTTTATGACCACGAGTTGGATGTGATGAGCCTTGTCTTGGTTACTTGTTAAGTGGTATCGGTTGAGATTGGACATGAGTTGACTAAGATGAGTTGTTACATGTAGTTCTTAGGTAGACAAGGCATATGTTGAATTTCCACGACACATGATAATTAGGTTTTGTCTTAGAATATTTGATGCAAACACACTCAAGTTCCACAACACATCTTTCTAGCAGGAAATCTACACACATCAGGGAATCAACTAGTGCACATGAAAATTTTTAACTTTTTCAAATGCGTTCTTCGTTAAATTAAAAACTATAGTAGAATATACGCTAGAGCTTTCTCATACAGGGGATGATGACCCTTTACAATCTGCTTGATACAAAGGAATACAAATAGGGCTTGGTGTTAGTCCTTTGAGAAACCAATATACCTTGAGCAAGGGCAACACTTAAGCCCATTATTTGATGGTGGCCACACATAGCCATTTCAATCCAGGATGTATTGAACATTTGGCTGGTTCTATTGCCTCCCATTATGAAACTCCTCAATCTTCCTCTATCAATGAACTCAAATCCTTTATATTAGTGAACTCAACTAAAAAAATCCCTCTATATACCTCTTTTTCGGTTAAGGTATACGACACTTAAGGTTTCGGTCAGGTTTTCATAACTCCATTGTGAAAACTCTTTGGTAAGCCCATTTTTTCCATTCTACGCTCCAAGGTGACAAGTATGGGAATATAGGGTGTCCCTTCTTCTTAATGACACAATATAGTTAACTAGGGCTAGTTGGCTAGCCCACTTGACTAATACTTTAGTCCTTCAAACTCTACATGTCCTTAGGCCCAATACACCTACCCTTCTACCGGTCTTATTTTCCTTCACAAGTACGGGACTTAGATCCCTTCTTTGATAATCTCCTAACAACCTCCAATTGTACAACTACCATCAAATTTCCCAACCACAGTAAATTATTTTGCGATCTAGTTCACAACACTACCCCCATGTAGGTCTCTTCAAATATGAAACCCAATAGTGTTTTGAGTCCTCTCAAAAATCACTATTCTTGTGTACCAATTTCTTTATTGTCCAATCTATGAACAAATCTGAACTAATCATCTTATCATCCTTCTAAGAATTTTTAGATGACTGAACTAGGGTCACAAATCACCCATTGATTGTCCATTGACTAACTATTTATAGGATACTTTAGAACTACGTCCAAAACTCTATGGACGGGTCCAACAAATAAACTCTCTTCATGTCGATCAAGTTCCTCATAAGGAAAATTTCTTACACTCATCTTCTCTTTCCGGGTTCTACATTCCTTTGGATTTTTCTATCTCTACACATACTTACGCAAATCATCTTCCAAATTTGTGGTATATATTGCAGAGATAAACCTCTCTCTCTAAGGGTCAAAACCCCTCTTCTTCTATCTGAATTTATCACAGTCTTAATGGAATACCAACATGGATTGAAAATGCTAGAGGCATCCTAAATAGGGAATTATACTTCTATTATAGTTTCCTTACAACAAACCATATCCACCCTTAAAAAAAACGATAACTCTTTCCTCCAAAGAGACTCGGCATAACTCATACGGATCCATAGATTTTTGTCATTTCTTTGAATGAATATTGACCTAAACTTTATATCTTTATGACCCTCCAAACTAGGGGTTACCTTAGTAAATATTACACCTTTGAATACTTATATTCACACTAAATTCTAGTGCGAGACCCTCCTCCATTTGTGTTGGTATTTATCACAAACCTTGCAACTAGTAACCACCACAAAGGTAGGGTCTCAACCCTCTCTACTATTTCGAATTTGATGCGGTCTTCACAAAAAAACACCACTTTGAAATCACATGCCCAAATTCTCATGATTCACCTTTCTTAGCTTGATGCGCCATAATAGAACCAACAATATTCCATCCTGATTCCTATATCGAAACCATTAAGGTATACGAAATTCTTGTGAACCCTCACATGATGATATTACTCTTGGTGCCATGATCATGGCCTCCCTTTAGCAACGCTTACTTAGCCCTTCAACTCAACCTACTTTAGGAATACATCTACTTTGGCCTCCTTAATCAAATGAGCTCATTATCACTTGATGTTCTTGCCTTCATACTAAGGCCTCCTTAAATAGCTTTTCCTAGCCTAGGCCTCTTAAAAATTCTTTAGAACTTATAAACTTTATCTACTTACACCTTAGGAAACATTATTTTTATTTTTTATTTTATTTTATATTTTTAAACCCCTCCGGCAGGTTATTTTCCCACAAGCCTTTTTGGCTAAACTCACACAAACCCATCTCCATAGGCTTGTGGAGTACCTCCCAAGCTTCACAATTAAACAACATATTCTAGTAGTAATAATCATAACGAAATTGACTCCTATATTCAAGAAAGGACTTGATTGGGCTCCCAAGTTGAAAATTAAGGGTGGTTGTGAGGGCATGGTAACTTATGAAGGGTTAGGAATGCCAAGGAATGAAAAGGCATGCTAGCACATGTTTGAAAATGTCAATGCATGTTTAGGATTGTTAAGGAGTGTCGAGGCATCACGAGGAGAACTAGGTCAAAATGCATGAAATGAACAAATTATAGTGTGTTCTAGGAAGTGTTAGTGAATTCAAGAGTGCCAAGTATGAATTCTTTTAGAATAAGTTCATAATAAGATTTGCAGAGAGGCCAAGCCTAAGTTGTGATGAGGTCTCGTGAACGTTTAAACAAAGGGAGAATTTGTGTTGGAGCTGTACTATTTTGCCTTTTATCTGTACTTTGACATGTGACACACTTTGGCCGAATGTTTGATGTTTTTAAACTATTTTAGACAATTTCATATTGTACATTGTTGTGTATAATTTTTGGGCACTCGACTTGTGTCGGTTGTCTTGTGTATCTTGTGGTTCTTGAAAAATACGAGTTAATGCTCATTTTTATATGAAATGGACATACATATGAAATATTGCCTATATGCTTCTGTTTTAGTTGTTTATGGCCATGGCTAGATGTCATCCTTGTCTTGTTAACTTCTTAAGTGGAAAAAGTTCAGCTTGGACATGTGTGGCCTAAGATGAGGTATAGAAGTTCTTAGGCAGGCAAGGCTGATCTACTTGTAGTAGATGCAATTGATAAAGTTTTTACGGGATGAAGAAGACCCGATGTCACATGGTGCAGGTAGCTAAGGACTTGATTGGGTTCCAAAGTCATTAAAAAATGTAAGGCTAGCTGTGAGGGCATGAGTTCCAAGGAGATGTTAAGGAATGTAACATGTGCCATATAGTTCGAAGGCATATCGATTATCTTCCAAAGATGTATCAGTGCTAAGGCATGTTAAGATGTACGAGGTGTGAAAATACATGCCATGGACTATCAAGGCAACAAGAAGGAGAAACTAGTTAAACTACAAGAAATGAACACATCATAGGGTTAATAAGTCATCGATTTACATTTTCCAAAGGGGAGCATGCTATGCACACCAGCACTAGGTGAAATAATTGTCAAGTGAAAAGTGTTAGTTCATTCTAAGTGCCAAAATCATCTCTGTTACTTCTCTTCTACTTTCCAATAATTCATCTCATATAAATTTAATATTAAACCATGCCAAAGCATATTAAGTATCTTAATGAATATTAGACACTAATGGTCATTACCTCTTCAATACCACATCTCTCTTCCACTCCATCGATAAAATTAGATCCTTATCACTTGATGTTATTTCCTTGACCTAAGGAATCCTTTAATAGTTTTTCTTATACCTCTTAGGAACCCTCTAGAACTTACGGGTTTTATCCACTTAGACCTTAGGAAATATTAATTAAAATTTTATTTAAATTTTAAACCCCATCTTGGGTACAAAATCCCTTTGCTTGGCCTATACGCCCACAAATCCTTTTGTGACCAAACTCATATAAAGCCATCTCACTAGGCTTAAGGTACCTCCAAAGCTACACAATTCAACAACATAGTCTAGTTGTGATAAGCCCCATATGATGGTCAAGCTCTTGTAGTCAAAGAAGGGCAGGATGGGTTCCCAAGTTGTAAATTAAGTAAATTTAGTTGTGTGAGGGGTGTTAACTAGGGAGGGTGAGGGCATGCAAAGCGAATGAAAAGGCACGATAACACATGTCGAACAATGTCAATGCATGTTGAACTAGAGTGTTAGGGAGTGTGGGGGCATATCAAGGGATAAATAGGTCAAAATGCATGGAAAGGAACAAATAAGAGTGTGTCGGGGAGTCTTTGCAAATTCAAGTGTACGAAAGACGAAATGTGTTAGGTTAATTTTAGAATAGGATTTCCTGGGATACAAGCCTATAATTTATATGTGGCTCGACATAGCGAGTTTTAGACAAAGGGATATCACTTTGTGTACAGGGAAAACATTGTTTTGCCTTTAGATATTTTTTATGAGATGTGGCACACTTTGGCTACATGCTCATGTTTTAAACACTGTGTAGATAATTGCATATTGTACATTTTTGTGTATAAGTTTTGGGGCACTCGACATGTCGGCTTGTGTGTGTGCCTTATGCAACTTTGGTTTGCAAACTCTTAGCTAATGTTCTACTATTTATGAACTAAACATACATGTGAAATATTGCATGTGTAAGCTATGTTTCTTAGTTGTTTTATGGCCATGGCTAGATCATGTGATCCTTGCCTTGGTAAAAAGTTAAGTGGGAAAATTTGAGCTTGGACATGAGTGGCATACGATGATTTATAGGAAGTTCTTAGGCGAACAAGGCACAAACTACTTGTAGTAGGTGCAATTAGTCAAGTTATTGCGGTTTGAAGCAAGCCAATGTTGTCAAATGAAATTTAGTAGCCAAGAACTTGATTGGGCTCCCAAGTTGTGAAAAATGTAAAGGCTAGCGACGAGGACATCGGTGCAGGTGTGACAAGGAATGCTAAGATGTAACTACTGAATGGTGCGAAGGAATGTCAAACATGCTAAGATGTGATAAGTGATAAGGCATGCCAAGATGTGAAAGGGTGTGTCAATGTGTGCAGGGGGTTGTCAAGGAAACAAAGAGAGAAACAAGTTAAGACACAAGGAAATGAACACATAAAAGGGTTGATAAGTCATCAATTTACCTTTTCCAAGAGGGGCATGCTAGGTGCACAAACACTAGGTGCCAATAGGTGCCAAGTACAAAGTCTTAGTGCATTCTAAGTGCCAAGTCTTCCTTTGTTTCTTCTCATCTACTTTCCAACAATTGATCTCAAATAAATTTAATATTAAACCATGCCAAATAATACTAAGGGAATCTCAACGTGTTACATACATGCTAAGAGTTTCCAAGTGCCAACATGTGCCAAGCACCAATATGTGTTACGAGTGTTATGCATGCTATGAAGTGGAAGGGAATGTTGAAAGAGTGCTAAGGTGTGCTAGAGGTGCTAATGCATGTTGAGGGAGTGTTAAGGAGTACTAGGAAAAATATTAAGGGAGCACTAGGTCAAAGTTCATGGAAGTTCATGAATATGAGTAACGTGTACCGGGGACTAGTGTTAATGAGTGCTGGTTTGTCATGCTAACGGGGGAGTGACAAAGGTATATATTCAAGCGAGGGCTTGGTTGGGTTCCCAAGTTGAAAATTAAGTAAGGGTAATTGTGAGGGCATGATAGCTAGGGAGGTCGGGGCATGCGAAGGGAATGAAAATGCATGCTAACATATGTTGGACAATGCCCGATGCATGTTGAACTAGAGTGTTAGGGAGTGTCGGGGGCATATCAAGGGATAACTAGGTCAAAATGCATGGAAAAGAAAAACAGAGTGTGTGCCGGGGAGTGTTAGAAAATTAAAGTGTGCTAAGGATGAAGTGTGTTAGGAGAAGTTTAGAATAGGATTTAAAGGAGGCAAGCCTATGATTGTTATAAGGGACTCGATATAAAAAATTTAGACAATCGGAAATCACGTTATGCTAAGCACAACATTGTTTTCCTTTAGTTATTTTTTATATGAGATGTGGCACACTTTGGCTACATGCTCATGTTTTAAACTATATAGATAATTGCATATTGTACATTCCATTTGTGAATAACTTTTGGGGCACTCGGCTGTATTAGAAACATATCTTGTGTGCCTTGTGAATCTTGTGGTTCTTGAAAAGTCTCGGTTAATTTCCTATTGTTTATATGGTAGACATACATACGAAATATTGCCCATGTAAGCTATGTTGCTTAATTTTTTTATGGCCATGGCTAGATCATGCGATCCTTGTATTGGTAAATATTTAAGTTGTACAAGTTGAACTTGGACATGAGTGGCATAGGATGAGTTATAGGTAGTTCTTAGTGAACAAGGCACAATCTACTTGCGTCAGGTGCAATTTGTCGAGGTTATTGCGATTGGAGACGAGGCCAATGTTTTGACATAGGCTACGGTAGACAAGGACTTGATTGGGTTCCCGAGTCGTGAAAAAATGTAAAGAGCTAGGCGTGAGGACATGAGTGATAAGGCATGCTATAGAATGCTAAGATGTGCAGGATAATGTAGAGCATGTCAAACATGATAAGATATGCCAAGTGATAAGGCATGCCGAGATGTGCAAGGGTGTGTCAATGTGTGCCAAGGATTGTAAAGGCAACAAAAGGGAGAAAAAGTTTAGCTACAAGTAAATGAACACATAGGAGGGTTAATGAGTCATAAATTTACCTTTTCTAAGAGGGGAATGATAGGCACACCAACACTAGCGCCAATAGGTGCCAAGTGCAAAGTCTTAGTGCATTCCTAAGTGCCAAGCACTTGCCCCTTTTTCTTCTCGTCTACTTTCGAAAAATTGATCACAAATATTTAATATTAAACCATGCCAAATCATACCAAGACATCTCAACATGTTCCATACATGCTAAGACTTTCCAAGCGCCAACACGTGCTAAGCGTGACACGTGCCAAAGCGCCGTATGTGTCGAGGAATGTTATGCATGCTATGGGATAGATAGCATGTTGAAGAGTGCTAAGGTGTGCTAGAGAGTGCTAATGAATGTTGAGGAGTGTATTAAGAAATTACTAGGACAAAACATTAAGGGATCACTAAGTCAAAAATTCATGGAAGTTAATGAATATGAGGAACATGTGCCGGGGACTAGTGTTAATGAGTGCTAATTACATTATGCCAGGAGGGAATGATAAGGTGTGCTAAGCATTGGTAAGGCATGCTAGGGAATATCAAAGCATGTAAAGAAGTGCCAAGAGTTTGATATGTAGTTCGGGTGTGCTAATTATATGTGTAAATGGTACAAGATATGCCAATACATGCCGGTGCGGGGATGTGCGGGGTGCCGGGGGTATGTCAATATGTGTCAAGGCAACAAAAAGGAAGAACCAATATAAAATGTAATTAAATGAACACATAAGAGGGTTAATAATTCGTGACTTTATCTTTTTCAAAGGGCTTGCAGTCACACTAATAATATGTCTATTATATATCCAGTGGCATTGTGTGCCAAGTGTTAATGTATGTCAATGCATTCAACCAAGGTGTTCTAAGGCATGCTAGGGACTACATGCATGCCAAAAATTCTAGAGGCTCCATGTTGTGCTAGCACATTCCACCATGTGCTTTGGCGTCGGTTCATGACAAGATGTTCTAGGTACAACAATGGTCGAAGACATAGGAGAGTCTTCAAGAAATGTTAGTGTGTGACAAAGGAATTAACTTAATTGACCCTGGATTTTTGAGGAGTGTTAGGTCTTTCTCATTAATAGAATCATCATAGATTTATTATGTATTAAATAATATATTTCCTACACTAGTGGAAATTTATCTAAAGAAATTTGATAGATAATAAACTTGATAGATATAGAATCATATGTTGACTCATAGGAAAATCATTCGACTAGTATTACTTGAGGGTAATTATACACATTAATTACTTCTTAAAAAATTGATGAGATTCTAACCACACTATGGCCTTGGAAATATCATAAAATACTCCACAATAATGGCCTTAAATCGTTACCTTTTGAAAAAAATATATTAACGGCCCTTGCTTATCATCAAAAACTCATGGGAATGATCGATGGTGACGGAAATTTTTTGACCGTCACCAAAAGTAACAAAAATAACATTGGTGAGGGTCATTAAAAAGTGTCCTTTGGAAGTGTCACCAAAAGAGAGAATTAGTGATGGGCTTTAATTACCCTCACCACAAAAAGGTCATTGAAAATGGCTTTGGTGGTGACCACTAAAGGACCATCACTATATACACTTCTGATGATGCTTTTTAAAGGACCCTCACCATATGTGACATTGGTGACGGACCTTAAAGTTTCGTCACAAACATGACCCTCACCAATGTCCTTTTTTCTTGTAGTGTTAGTTGATGTATAAGGCATGGCCCCTTGCTTCTCCAGGGCAGCAAACCATGCCTATTTCCCATCTAGTAAGTCAAAGGGAAGAGGTTCAAGGTTACTTATCTCGTTCCATATGTCTTACTACCATCACCACGGTCATCATTAATGGCATCATCACAACTCTCATGGATTTTTGACCCATTTCCATCATCCTCACTTCTCTTTGCCTAATTTCCCTTACTATCATCATGGCTCTTTGATCCACTTCCATCATCATTGCTGATTTCGGTTGCGACGTTTGCCTCAGCGATTTATTTTTCATTGTTTGATTCCTCATTTTTCTTCCTTATTGGTGCACGCCTTCTTTGAAATTGGCCTCACTATTTTCTTCCTCATTTATTTTATTCATCATTACTTTATTTCTCATTTCCCTCTCCCTCATTGACATTTTATGCACTAGTACCATGAGATTATGGTGAGTTATTGTGAGAGGGTGATGAAAGGAGGATTGTCTGAGGTGAAGTAATATGTGTGGATGGTAAGGAGTGGATTAGTCATCATGAGGTGAGGGAATGTGAGTGGATGAGTGATGCATGGGCAATGGGGTTTGATGATAAAGGAGGAATGGGGCTGATAAGATGAAGGTATATCTTACAAATGATGGGCTTATGGAGTAGTAAACACTTCATTGGAAATGAGGGTCTCCCATGGAATACCTTTCTGCTTTGTATTTGGTGCATAAAAACCATTTTAATGAGTGAGTGATTGAAGAGGCTTTGCATCTGCTTTGAGGGAAATCTCTCTTTTGCACTATAAAAGGCCATTTTGTCAATGCTTATGTAGAGGTAATAGGGTATATGTAGCATCCTCACCCTTGTAAAGTGCATAAGCGGCTGATGTGGTAGGAGTAAATTCGGAGAAGCATCCCTCACATGTAAAATACTTTATAATGATTCTCATCATAGATGCATATCTATCAAGAAAATGTGAAAGGAAAGATGGATTTATTGTGGTCTTTGTATCCTAGAGATTTAAATATGGCTCATAGTAGCTCGTGTCAGCTTTTCCTTCTTGAACCATTTTCTCCCCCCTACACTAGAGTATCCAATGGCATTGGAAATAGCATCTGTAGATAGCTCAAGGTGACCCACCGCAGAGAAGCAACTTGTTTGTCTGGCATGCAAGTTAATGATAAATAATCTAGTGAGCTTGGGGTGGTTTTGCACCTATTGCTGGCCTTTCACAAAAATCAAAGCACCCTACATGCTTGAAACATGAAGCAGTTGGGGAGATTTTCATTAGCTCCCTTGTGTTTAGAGGCTCAAAAATTTGTTGATCTTTCCCACCTTTGTGCTTATGCCTCCTTGGCATTTTGAGCCTCTCATACGCCTTGTCCTCTCCCTCTTGTGACATTTTTGTAAACTTTGTTTTTCCAACTAGGACTAAATGTGAAATTTAGATGAAAGAGGGTAATGGAATGACAACCATTGCAATATAGGGGGTGAATAAATGAGTGTTACTTGACCAACGTAGATGAATGAAAACCTTCACATCACCCTATTTCACCTCTGTCTTTCTTATTCTCTTTATGGGTAGATGAAATGAGGTTAGGCAGTGTTTCAAGCTTTGTAGCTTAGGGTTTCTTCTTGGGGTTTCCTTCTTTCAACTAAAAATCATCCAAAAAGCTTGAAAACGTGATTGAGGCATCCCACTTACCATTAATAATTGCATTGGAGGACCTTGGAGGAATCTTGAAAGAAGTTTGAGTTGATTTAAGTGTTTGCAGTGCTTTCAGAGGCCTCTAGCCAAGAGCGTAGCTAAACCGCACAGGCGCGTAGCATGACGCGAGAATATTTTTTGTGTGTGTCGGAGCCGAGCACGGTGCTCTACCGGGGAATGCGGCGCCACCTCCCAGGCACACAACGCCCATGTAAAATATATGGGGAGAACTTGCGAAGGGTACGGCGATTGCCGGGCATGCAATGCCGGTCTAATTTGGCCAATTTTACTTGTAAAACTCACAAATTTCCTTCTCCCGAGCATTCTTGATCTTGTGAAAAGAAACAATGAGGCTTTTGAAATGTTAGATGAGCTTTTATGGATTTGGGAATTTTAATTAAACCTTTGAAAACCCACTTCCTAATGTTTTAAGTCCTTTCCTTGATATTCTTTGACTTTTTTGCCTTGCGAGGTGAGTGAAAACATTGAGGTTGATCTTTCCCTTGCTCCTTTGGAAATATCGGGTTCACTTTCACAAGTTTGGGATCGGATTATGTAGAAACCTCTTCGAACATTCCTTTACTTCGACCATGGATTTTAACTCATGTTTTCATATTTTTGACCAAATCGCTTTGTAGGTGACCGAAATGATGATTTTGACCTTTGTTTCTCCTTAAGACATGACAAGCTTATCAAACACTTTTGGGAGAATTTCACCCAACACCTTCAAAACCTATTTTTCCTACACCATGAAGTTCAAACCATGTTTTTACCTTCTTTGACACTCTAATTGCGGTGGCGAAAACACTACCTTCTCTTTCTCTTACTCCTTGAAACATGATAACTTCACTTTTGACAACATTAGGATGCTTACACGATGAGTATCTCCAAAAAATTCTTTTGTTCCTACCTTGGAGCTCAAATCATATTTTTTTTGGCGGTGTTGAAAACCTTGAATTTACCTTTCTTGCGATATTATCTACACCTTTTCTCTTTGAGGCTTGACACATTCACCTTGGAAAACTTTGGGATGATTGTACACATCAACACCTTCACAATCCTTCCTTTTTGTCATCATGGAGTTAAACTCACATCCTTTCACCTTCTCAATGCTTTCCCCAAACCTTGGGTCTCACAGGTGCTTTTCAACAATCATCAGTTGTTGTCTTCTAAGTTATCTATATCCCTTTCAGGTTCGGTCATCTTGTTTAGTTCACCTCATCTTTTCTCTTTTTCATCAATCGTTTTGAAAAAATTTCTTCATGTTTGGTTTGGTTGCATCCTCCATGGTCATTTTGAAATTTATCAGCACATTTGGAACTCTACTTGGACCATCAAGCTCAAAAACCCTAGTTCTCCTTAAAAACCAAATTGCTTCCCTCCTTGCTACATGTTTTCCTCTTCAGGAGTAGAACACATACCTTATCTATACCTTACGCTATTGGACCTTTTTAACACTCCTATGAGAAGTGCAGGAAAGCTTGTCCATTTTCCTCATGTGAAAACTTTGAAACTAAATGGATAGTCTTCTTGGGAAAACTCTTTAGGTTTTTCTTAGATAACCTTATCTTAACATTATATTATATCTAAGCCAGACTTTAACAAAGAAATACAATGTTTAAAACATCAATGATGACCTTATAACATAAGAAACCTAATTGACCTAGTGGGAGGGTTCTTTGACTGATCTTTGGTGAAGGGTGGCTTAGGCTTCCAGAGTGAAAAGCAGAGTATTTTTTTCAAAGTGTTTTATTGAAGATCCAAAATATAATATACTCGGTTATCTAAAAGAGGCTACAGAGATATTTTTGAGACCATCAATGCTTGAAAACTTGGGAACATGGGAATGAGTTGACTATAGGAAACCCTATAGGGAAAGTGGAGTTATGAATGATGAAAACTGCGTGTGAGGAGTTATAGGAAGAGAAAGGAGGCTGAAAATGGTAGGCAAAATCCCATAAGGAGTTTGTAGGAGTGAGGAGTGACCATGGAATGGAAAGCTGATATAATAGTGGAAAATGTTCTATTAGGATAATGAAGGAAGTGAGATTTCTAAAACTCACAATATTTCAAGGAATGTTGTTTTAGGAAATCAGAACAATATATAGTCATCTATAGATAGTGAAAATATTGATGAATAACACACTGTGAATATACATTACATGCAATTCTAGTCTTCAAACTCTCCTCCATTTGTGTTGGTATTTGTCATAGACCTTGCAATCTAGTAACCACCACAAGGTAGGGTCTTAAAAAATCTCTATTATTTCAAAATTTGATGTGGACTTCACACGAAACAACATTGAAATTACATGCCCAAATTCTCATGTGTCACCTCTCTTGAGCTTGATCTGCCCTAAAGAGAACCAAAAATATGCCATCCTACTTCCTATCTTGAACCCATTAAGGTATGTGACATTATTGTGAACCCTCACATGATGATCTTACTCTTTGTGGATGATCATGGACTCCCTTTAGCAACGCTTACTCCAACCCTATAACTCGACCTACTTCGGGACTATATCTCTGCAACCTCCTTGATCAATGAGATCATACTCACTTGATGTTCTTGCCTTCATACTAAGGCCTCCTTAAATAGATTTTCCTAGTTATGCCTCGTAAGAACACTCTAGAATTTACAAACTTTAACTACTTAGACCTTAGGAGATATTATTTTTTATGTTTACTTTTCTTTTATATTTTAAACCTCATCTCGGGTCCAAAGCCCCTTCACTTGGGTTATTTTCCCACAAAACCTTTTGTGCTTCAAACTCCCACAAACCCATCTCACTAGACTTGTGGAGTACCTCCCAAGCCACACGATTTAACAACATAGTCTAGTTTTCATAATTGTAACTTGGTCGAAGATCCTATAGTCTGACGAGGACTTTTTGGGTTCGCAGTTGAAAATTAAGTAAGGGAGTATTTGTGAGGGCATGATAACTAGGAAGGTTAGGGCATGCCAAGGAATGAAAATGTGTGCTAACACATGCTTTGGACAATGTGTGTGCATGTTAGGGGAGTGTTAAGGAATGTAGAGGCATCACGAGGAAGAAATAGGTCAAAATGCATGGAAATGAAGAAATAAGAGAGTGTGTGGCCGGGGAGTGCCGGTGGTCAAGTGTGCCAAGGATGAAGTGTATCAGAAAAATTTCACAATAGGATTTGCAAGAGGCTAGCCTACAAATTGCGATAAGGGCTCGACAAATCGGTTTTAAACAAATGGAGACTTGCGCTAGGCACAACACTATTTTGCCTTTATTTATTATTTTTATATGACATGTGGCACACTTTGGCCAAATGATCATGTTTCAAAATATTTTAGACAATTTCATATTTTACATTGTTGTGTATAAGTTTTGGGGAACTCGGCTTGTGTCGACTTATATCTTGTGTGTCTTGTGTATCTTGTGTTTCTTGCAAACTCTTAGTTAATGCTCTATTGTTTATATGAGCGGACAGCACATGTGAAAAATTACCGATGTAAGCTATGAGCTACTTAGTTTTTTTATGACCATGGCTAGATGTGATCCTTGTCTTGGTAAATTAAAGTGGGGAAAATTTCATCTTGGACATGAGTGGCCTAAGATAAGGTATCGAAGTTATTAGGTGAACAAGGCACAATATACTTGTAGTAGGTGCAATTTATCACGTTGTTAGGGCTAAAGAAGACCAATGTCACACAAGCTAGGAGTAGCTAAGCACTTGATTGGGTTCCCAAGTCATGAAAAATAGTAAGGCTAGTTGTGAGGGCATGAGTGCTAAGGCATGCTAGGGAATTCTAACATGTTCTAGATAGTTCAAAGGCATGTGAAATATGATAAGATGCACCCGAAGTGCTAAGGCATGCGAGTGTGCAATGGTGTGAAAATACATGTCGAGAATATCGAGGCAGCAAAATGAGAAACAAGTTAAACTACAAGAAATGAACACATCATAGGGTTAATAAGTCGTCAATTTACATTTTCCAAAGAGGGCATGCTATGCACACCAACGCTAGTTGGAAATAAGTGGAAAGTGCAGAGTGTTAGTGCATTCTAAGTACCAAATCATCCTCTGTTACTTCTCTTCTACTTTCCAATAACTGATCTCAAACAAATTTAATATTAAAGCATGCCAAAGCATCTTTTGAGGCATCTTAGTGGATTCTATATATGATAATGATCATGGCCTCTTTAATACTACATCTCTCTTCGCCCCCTTGATCGAGTGAGCTCCTTCTCACTTGAAGTTATTTCCTTCATCCTAAGGACTCCTTAAATAATTTTTCCCTAGACCTCTTAGGAACCCTAGAACTACAGGGTTTTATCCACTTAGACCTTAGGAAAAATTAATTTTCATTTAAATTTAAACCCCATCTTGGGTCAAAATCCCTTTGCGGCTTATTCCCACAAGAATATTTTTGTGGCCAAATTCACAAGGCCAACTCACTAGGCTTATGGGCCCTCCGAAACTACATAATTCAACAACATAGTCTAGTTGTAGTAACTATAACTTGGTCAAGCTCTTGTAGTCAAGCGAGGGCTTGGTTCGGTTCCCAAGTTGAAAATTAAGTAAGGGTAGTTATGAGTCATGATAGCTAGGGAGGGTGGGGGGGAATGAAAAGAGCGGGCTAACATATGTCGGACAATGTCAATGCATGCTGAACTAGAGTGTTAGGGTAATGAGGGGAATATCAAGGGATAACTAGGTCAAAATGCATGGAAAGGAACAAATAAGGCCATGTGTCGGGGAGTGTTAGCAAATTCAAGTGTTATAGGGATGAAATGTGTTAGGAGAAGTTTAGAATAGGATTTACGGGAGGGGAAGACTACGTTTGTTATAAAGGAGGCCCGACATGAAAATTTTAGACAAAGGGAGATCACTTTGTGCTAGGCACAACATTGTTTTCCCTTTAGTTATTTTTTATATGATATGTGGCACACTTTGGCTACATGCTCATGTTTTAAACTATTCTAGATAATTTCATATTGTACATTGTTGTGTATAAGTTTTCGAACTCGCTTGTACCGAGTTTATATCTTATTATTGCCTTGTGAATCTTGTGGTTCTTGAACACTCTTAGTTAATGTTCTACGTTTATATGGTGAACATACATATGAAATATTTCTTGTGTAAGCTATGTTTCTTAGTTGTTTTATGTCCACTAGCTAGATCATATGATCCATGTCTTCGGTAAATAGTTTAGTGGGACAAGTTGAGCTTGGACACTTGAGTGGCATAAGATGAGTTGTAGGTAGTTCGTAGGTGAACAACAGGGAATCTACTTGTAGTAGGTACAGCTTGGTCAGAGTTGTTACACGGTTGAAGCGGGCCAATGTTTTCACATGGTTGCGGTGACGAGGGTTGGATTGGGTTCCCAAGTCGTGAAAAAATGTAAAGGCTAGCTATAAATACATGAGTGCGAGGTGCTAGGGAATGCTAAGATGCGTCGGATAGTGCGAAGGCATGTCAAACATGATAAGATATGCCAAGTGATAAGGCATGGCAAGATGTACAGGGTTTGTCAATGCGTGCCGGAAATTTCAAGGCAACAAAGGGAGAAAAAAGTTAAACTATAAAATTAAAACATAATCTTGAAGATTAATAGGTCATGTTACCTTTTCAAGAGAGCACGAGAACACCAACACTAGACGCCAATAGGTGCCAAGTGAAAAGTCTTAGTGCATTCTAAGTGCCAAGTCTTCCTTTGTTGCTTCTCACATCTTCTTTCCAAAACTTGATACGCAATAGATTTAATATTAAACCATGGCAAATCATAGCAAGGCATCAACTTATTTCCCATACATGTAAGAATTTAGCTTTCAACACATGGCAAGTGCATAATATGTTTCAAGGAGTGTTATGCATGTTATGAAGTGGAATAGCATTTTGAAGAGTGCTAAGGTGTGCTAGAGTGCTAATTCATATTGAGGATTGTTAAGGAGTACTAGAACAAAACATTAAGGGATCACTAGATCAAAGTCATGGAAGTTAATATGAATATGAGACGTGTGCTAGGGACTAGTGTTAATGAGTGCTGTTGTCATGCCAAGGAGGAGTGACAAGGTATGCTAAGTATTGGTAAAGGCATGCTAGGGAATATCAAGGCATGTCGAGAGTGAAAAAGTGTACTAAGGAGTTCAGAACACACTAATTATATGTTCCAAATAGTTCCAAGATATGCTAATACATGCAGTGCTAAGGATGTGCAAGGTGCCGGGGTATGTCAATATGTGTCAAGTGTCAAGACAACAAAAGGAAAGAACCAAGCTAAAATACAAGAAATGAACACAAGAGGGTTAAGAGTCGGGACTTTATCTTTTTTCATGAGGGCAATACTAGTCACACTAATAATAGGTCCCCAATACATGCCAAGTGGCATAGTGTGCAAGTGCTAATGTATGTCAATGCACATTCAGCAAGGTGTTCCGGGGAATGCTAGGGACTACATGCATGCCAAAACATGCTAGGAGAGTTCCATGTTGTCTTGCGCATGCCATGTGCTTCGGTGTCAATTTCATGGCAATATGTTCTAGGTACAAAGATCTTTGCCAAGACATGAGAGGTGCTAAGAAATGTTAGTGTGTGACAAAGCATTAATTTCAAGGTGTGCCCAGTTGTTGAGGTGTTAGGTCTTACTCATTAAGAGAATTTTCATAGCTTGATTATGTATTAAATAATATATTTCCTACACACACTAGTGTAGCTTTATCTACGAGGGAATTTTCTAGATAATAAACTTAATAGATATGAATCATGTGTTGACTCATAGGAAACCTCTATTTGAATTTTCATTACTTGAGGGAAATAATACACACTAATTACTTCTTAAAAAATTGATTGATTCTAACCGCTATGGCCTTGGACATATTATAAAAAATACTCCATGATAATGGCCTCAAATCTTTATCTTTTGAAAAAAATATATTGAGGCATATAGCATCATTGGAATGATCGATGGTGACAAAAAAGTTTTGACCATCACAAAAGTAACACAAAGGCATTATTGAGGTCATTAAAGTCTAAGTGTCGCAAGAGAGAAATTAGTGATGGGCCTTTAACAACCCTCACCAAAACTATCATTGAAAATGGCTTTGGCAGCCGAACCTTAAAGGGCCATCACTATATACACTTACAATGACGCTTTTTAAGGACGGGTTAGCATATGTGACATTGGTGATGGACCTTAAAGGTCCGTCTAAAGCATGACCACTCATCGATGTCCTTTTTTCTTGTAGTGAATGGCCCGATTGCACGGTAAATATTACATTATGTAAAATTTAATTATTTAATATCCCATTACATAAAATAAAATATATCACAAAATCATGTTTTTGACATATGTACTCTTAAAAGGTTTAAATTTTCATGTGTGATTTCAACCCCAACAAATGATATTCCATAATGAAACGAGTGTCGTAGTGAAGACCCATATGAAGAACCCCTCCCCTCATTATACTTCTTACCCAAAAGAAGATATTTTTCTTTAAAATCTATGGGACATCACCTTCTTTGATAGACCAAGAGGGACCACCTCATCTAACTTCTTATCCTGGGCAATGTTTCTTTTTGGTTTAAATAATTAAGATCTCTCCTAGTAGCCAATGTGTCACCTTCTTTAGATGATATGTGCCTCCATAAAGATGATGAAATATTTTTAAATATATCGTGGGATCTCATAAGTGGGAAATATTAAGGAGCTCCCAATGGGGAGATCATAAAAGACAAATTTCCTTTTCATCATATTAGGAAATTTCTCAACATAGGTGTTGGCCAATTCTAGATCATTGAATATAGGCTCCCCATTTGAATCGAACATTTACTTGCAAAACTTCTTCTCCTTCTTTGTCTCATATGATCTAATCCATCCAGGATATTGTCATTATTGCAAGCCTTTGGGTTCTCTATAGTTTACCATTGAAAGCATATGTTGGTCCAGCGGTGTTCTTCTAGGAGGAATAGCTGACGGTCACACACTAGATTCCTAGGTGGTGAACCACCTAGCCTTGAAGAAAGGTCCACAAAATTTACATCTATGATACCCTTTTGTTACAAGACCTGTGAAATTATTTTATACATAGACACGTTAGCGACCATGAATATTTTAAAATTTTCATTGAATTAAATTAATATGAGAAACAATATTGTTACTAAACATATCAATAAAATTTAATTTGCAGAAAACTCCTAAGCATGTATAATCTTATATGGTGTAATCACATATGACATACAACGTAAAATTCCTCTCTATTGTGATGGGGCTTTATACATTGTACACATGTATGCTTCTGCACATTCCTTCAATTCATCTACCAATGGTTGTGGTATAAATTAATATTCTTCATATATTCTACCGGACTATGAGATCCATCTTAAGATGTTCATTCTTCATGACAACCATGTGGGATATTTCCATGGCTATGCTAAGTCCTAGACTTTGTACTTCATCCTTGATTTTAGGTCATGTATCCTCTACATGATTCATGGATATTGAATCTATTACAATTCACATAACACCTGACTCACTTCTATGTCGACATGTCATCCTATGACAAAGATAGTGCTTTGAAACAAAGGAGTATTTGAATCTTGGCATTATAGGCATGTGCCTCAATACCTTATGACGAGGAACATTTTATTGCCCCTCTTTTTGAATTACGGTGCTTGTAATTCCCACATTTCATAGAGACCTCTTTTATATTATCCTCTATATAGAATGCAATGCATTTGTATATGCATGATATGATATGTACTCAATACCAAACATTTTCAACAAATGTTTTTTCTTCTTTTGTAGCTGCGACAAGACATTATCACTCGTGAACCTCATCCTTGTCTACACCAATTGGTGGGAACGAGAATTGTACAATGTCAATATTTAACATTCATAAAACAACCATTTTAAATTTTATTATGTGATAAAATATAAGGAA
The DNA here is from genome assembly GCA_034641835.2 of Pinus albicaulis. Taxonomy (NCBI): domain Eukaryota; kingdom Viridiplantae; phylum Streptophyta; class Pinopsida; order Pinales; family Pinaceae; genus Pinus; species Pinus albicaulis. The sequence goes on from JAXQQM020074700.1 coordinate 81,017, forward strand.
CTCAATTGATCATGAATGAAGTCAACTACCTCAATATTAGAGAAACAGCTGCATTCTCCTTGACAATTTTTCTTTCGCGTTGTATAGAGAAACATCAATGTTCCGACTGATTCGACATTGAATTTGTAGAAGTGTGAATAAATCACTTATTCAATGAATATTAACCCGATCATACATCAATTTCGAATTTCTTGCATAACACATAACCTTCTTCTACGATTAATTGTCACATGCGGAAATATAGAAATGATCACATCAAAATCAATCCACACATTAACTCGGTATGTATGGGGAAAGCCTATAGCTGAAAACCCCGCAGCTATTGTGTATATTATAATGGAGAAATCATGTAACAAAACAAGTACAATACTCCTCACAAGTACTCAGTACTTTCTCATAAAGTTACACACAATCTAGCTTAGTTTTGAAAAAGTCACTGGTTCAAAACTCCCTGCCAATTGCCTTGCCTCTATTGCGCAATCATGGCCTGTATATGAAGAGATCCAAGGTTCGAATCCCCTTGGCTTGACTGCGCAATTGTCATGGAAAATTCCTCCAAGTGTAATGCAAATCCCATGCAAAACTAATCCTTCAACTGATAGCTTTACTCACCCTTTCATCTACCTCTTCCACTGGTCTCCACTGAACTGATCATGCACTGTAGTGAACTGAAGTGTTCTTGAGTTGCCTAATGAGTTAATATTTAGTAAATTAAATATTATTTAATTTACTCCACTCATATCTAGTTGATTAGTTAGTTAACTAATCCCAACTAGTTCAACTAAAACAAACAGAACACAACTCCTCTACTTGTCCCGTTAACTCCTCCAAAACTCCTGCCACTGAAGTCTAACTGAAGCCAACCATGCAAGATGCCATCAAACCCTAGGAACCACGTGATTCCTTGTGTCAATTGCATGAGCCACCTCCATGACTCAAACTGAAGTGCGCCAAGAGAGTAAACTGCTGTTTATAGTCAAAATATTATTAAGGGTAAATAATATTTGACTTCCATATTTTTAGGAGATCAGTCTAAAAATAGCCCGGGTCCTAAAAATAAGGGTCTCATCTATTTTTACCGACATGTCGCATACTTTAAGAATCTCCAAGTAGAATTCCCAAATTATGCTCCGTATGTCTAAAAATAGACATAGTATAAAAATAGACTTTGCGCCAGAATTTGCCTGCGGGCCCACTTAGTGAAGGCGACTTCATTTCACTAAGCTCCATCATCTTGCTGCATTCTCAACAGAAATAATCAAGCGTTGAGGACAACACTTATTTGAAGGAGAGGGGCATGTTAAGTCCCTATATTAATAGTGTAGTCCCTTATTATGTTAGTGTATCCCTGTGTAACCCCCATATTGTTATTATTGCGCCCTTACATTATTATTGTTAGGTCGGCTAGGATTACATTGTGGCCCCACTAGGATTACATTATGAGTCTAAAAATAGCACGGGTCCTAAAAATAAGGGTCTCATCTATTTTTACCGACATGTCGCATACTTTAAGAATCTCCAAGTAGAATTCCCAAATTATGCTCCGTATGTCTAAAAATAGACATAGTCTAAAAATAGACTTTGCGCCAGAATTTGCCTGAGGGCCCACTTAGTGAAGGCGACTTCATTTCACTAAGCTCCATCATCTTGCTGCATTCTCAACACTCCCTCTCAGCAAGATATGGATTATCTGCAATCCCTATCCTGCCTCTGTGGAATTCGAACTTGCTCCTGGTGAGCGCCTTCGTCGGGATGTCGGCATCCTGATCCTCCGTGGGAACATATGAAAGCATCATGATCCTCCGCTGAACACAATCTCTGATGTGATGGTACCTGATGTCGATATGTTTGGACCTATCATGAAATACTGGATTAGCCGAGAGCTTGATGCAGCTCTGGTTATCACAGTAGATCATTGTAGGCTCCAAATGCAACTTGAACAAACCTGCGAGGATCTTCCTCATCCAAATAGCCTCGCATGCAGCCAAACTTGCTGCCATGTACTCGGCCTCTGCTGAACTGAGTGCCACGGATCTCTGCTTCCTGCTGTACCAGGAAACTACTATCGACCCAATGCTGAAAACTCCTCCAGAAGTGCTCTTCCGGTCCGTTGGGCTCCCTGCCCAATCTGCATCAGTGAAGCCAGAAAGCTTCACTCCATCCTCTTGTCTGTACCATAGACCATATCCCGATGTGCCTCTGATATAGCGCAATACATGCTTGCCCGCCTTCCAAAAGAGCTTGGTAGGCTTAACCATAGCTTGCGAAAGCTGGTTAACTGCATAGCATATATCGGGTCGAGTATTGACCGGATACATCAATGACCCCACCAACTATCGATAGACAGTGGCATCCACTACCTCCTCCGAAGTAGCATCTCCCTTCCTCCATCCACCAGGAAGAGGGGTATCAACAGGCTTGCAGCCTTGCATGTTGAACCTCTCCAGAATCTCCCGGGCATACTTGCCCTGAGAAACAAACAGTCCTCCACTGCGCTGCCAAATCTCCAATCCCAGGAAATAATGAAGGATGCCCGGGTCCTTCATCTCAAACTCTCGTGCAAGATCATCCTTGCATGAAAGTATCAACTGCTCGTCGCCAGTCAAAATCAGATCATCTACATACAGTATGATGATCAACAGCTTCCCCTCCACCACAATCTGGTACAGGTTTGGATCTGCCTCACTCTTGGAGAATCCAACCCGGTGAAGTAGCTGTCTATCCGAGTGTACCAAGCACGAGGTGCTTGCTTCAGCCCGTACAGTGCTCTCTTGAGTCGGCACACATGCGACTCACTGCTGAAGATCTCGAAACCTTCAGGCTACTCTATGTACACTTCTTCCTCAATAACTCCGTTGAGGAACGCAGTCTTCACATCCATCTGATGAATGTGCCACCCCATCTGCGCTGAGAGAGCAAGGATCGTCCGTATGGAAGAGTACCTTGCGACAGGTGCAAAAGTCTCCTCATAGTCGATCCCCTTGATCTGTGAGAAGCCACGGGCGACAAATCTCGCCTTGTACTTCTCCACACTCCCGTCAGCCGCCTGCTTCACCTTGTAGATCCATCGCGAACCTACAACTGATTTCCCAATCGGTCTTGGGACAATCTCCCATGCACTGTTCCTGATGATCGAATCATATTCTTCGATCATGGCATCAACCCATGCGGGTTCCTCCACAGCTTCCTCAAAAAAGGATGGCTCTGTCACAACACATTGACTCATAAGAGCCATGTATCCAGTGTACCGATCCGGTGACTGTCTCTGTCTGCGCTGTGCTATAGGTGGTCCTACAACCTTCTCTGCATCCCGAGCCAGTCGCTCAGCTTCTGTAGTGCGCATGCGCCCTCTGATGGTTGGCGCTGCCTGGGTGGTTTCTTCCACCTTCTGAACCTCCTCTTGTGGCTGATCCACATCCGGAAGCTCCTCCTTAGGAACTAACGGCTCCTCATCTGCATGCAAGTGTAGCTCCCTCTCAAGCGAACACTGCATGGCTTTCTCCTCCTGAAATTTTATATCCCGTCGCACAACAGTCTTGCGACTGTCTGGCACATACACTCGATAGTTATGAGGTGTATCGGTGTACCCCACAAATATTCCAACTTCAGCAGTTGGATCCAGCTTCCTTCTTGCATCCTTCGTCACATGCATGTAGACAGGAGATCCGAAAATCCGCAAATGGGAAATATCGGGCCTCTTGCCAGAATAAGCCTCCTCTGGTGTACTCATGCCAAGAACCTTGTGAGGACAACGGTTCTGCACATACACTGCTGTATTGCATGCCTCGGCCCACAAGTGAAGGGGTAGGCCCTGATCATGCAACATCGCCCGTGCAGCACCCACGATCGTTCTGTTCTTCCGCTCAGCCACCCCGTTCTGCTGTGGGTTATGGGGTGCGATGAGCTCTCTACGAATCCCTTCTGCGCTGCAGAACTCCTTGAATTCAGCCGAGATGAATTCACCACCGTTATCACTCCTTAGAGCAATCACCTTCTTCCCCGACTCCTTCTCGACCGGTGCTTTAAACTCACAGAACTTCGCGAATGTATCGCTCTTCTTCTGCATGAAGAAGATCCAGCACTTTCGAGAGAAATCATCAACCAAGATCACATAATACTTGTGCTTTGCTGTCGAAGCAACTGAGAAAGGACCACACACGTCTGTGTGAACTCTCTCAAGGATCGTCGTGGCGCGACTATCCTTCTCGTGAAAGGTGGCTTTCACATACTTCACTAAAGTACACCCCTTGCACTGATCTGACTGCGCAAGGGTGCCCTTAGGAAGTCCAGTAGAAATCTGCTGCAGAATCTTCAAAGCTCCATGGTGAAGATGGCCCAATCTGCTGTGCCATAGTTCGCCCTCATCATCCCGGCTCACCACATCTCCAGCCTTGCATGCCATAGCTGCGCAGTCATCTACCTGCAACTGATAAAGGTTCTGAGTTCGAACCCCTATCTTCCGGGTCTCTCCTGTAGTCTTACTGCGCAGGAAAGCTTTTCCTTCGCTGAAGACCACATCATAACCCTTATCCTCCAACATCGCTACTGAAATCAGGTTCTTCTTCAATCCAGGTACATGCATGACATCCTTTAAGACACAGGGTTTACCAGACTCCCTCTGAAAGGATACGGTACCGATACCAGTCGCACTGTATCTACCGTCATCGCCCATCTCGATGTGCATGCCCAAATCCTTGTCCTCCATATCTGAGAACAACTCCCGATCTCCCGTCATATGAAATGACGCACCGCTGTCCAAGAACCACACCGATCCCATCACACTTGAAACCAAGCATGCAATCAGTGAAAATTCAAGCTCGAACTGTGAAGCCAAAGCTTCTCCATCTGCAGATCTTCCCGCTTGCTTGTTCTTCTTCTTCTTTGGACAATTGGTAGCATAATGTCCGTGATCATGGCAGTGAAAACACTTCACTTTCGCCATATCCTTCTTCTTGCCCTTAGCACCAGAATGAGAGGTTTTCTTACCCTTCCCTTTCTTAGCTTTGGACACCAAAGCGCAGTTTTCTTCATCAGCTCCCTTTGATGAAGATCCATCTCGAGTAGTCCTCCTTATCTCCTCCTGCATGAGATCCGCCCAAGGGCGCTCCCATCCCGGCAGCTTCTCCCGACCATTGACACTATCTTGATATGAGTGCCAAGCCTTCGGAAGACCAAGGAGAGCCAGGTCGACCATATCCTCTTCATCGACGGTAACCCCCACACTTCCCAGTTCATCTCTGCATTGAGTGAACTTCGTGAGGTATTTGGCGATACTGTCGCCCTTCTCCATCTTGATGTTCCTGAGCTTGTCTTTGAGCGCCAGCTTCCTTTGGTCACTCTTACTCTAGAATAGATCCTTCAAAGCTTTCCACATTAAATATGGAGTAGCCTTTCCATGCAGGCTGGATACAATATGATCCTTGACGCCCTCCAACAGGATCCTTCGACATTTCGCGATCTTCTTTTGCCATGCATCGACCAAAGCTGCATCGGTGGGCTTTGGGACATCCGCATCCACGAACTCCTTCAGACCATTATCTTCTAACACTGCTTCCATGCGATCCTTCCATGCAACATAATTCGAACTGCCTTCAAGAGCATATTCGAGTCGCAAACCGTTGAAAGAAGACATCTTCAACACTGGCACCAAGAAAACAATTCTTCTGCAAAATTTGAATTCCAAACTCCAAGCTCTATCGCTTCCGATCTACTCTTGAAAACAAATTATTTCCAAATCAGAGATTGACTGCAAGGGCATTCACCAGATCTTTCACCTTACAAAGAAGGATGAATATTCCGGAGGCTACCTGGCCCGCATGCAGACTCTGTCCGAGGAAATAAGTTTGCAATCACCGTAATAGATCTTGACAATTAATCTCGCTCCGATACCATGTAGAAATTAGCTGAATAAATCACTTATTCACTGAAGATTAACCTGGTCATATATCAATTTCGAATTGCATACATAACACATAACCTTCTTCTACAATTAATTGTCACATGCGGAAATATAGAAGCAATCTCACATCAAATCAATCACACATTAACTCAGTATGTATGGGGAAAGCCTATAGCTGAAAACCCTGCAGCTATTGTGTATATTATAATGGAGAAATCATGTAACCAACAAAGTACAATACTCCTCACAAGTACTCAGTACTTTCTCATAAAGTCACACACAATCTAACTCAGTTTTGAACAAGTCTCGGGTTCAAAACTCACTGCTGACTGCCTTGCCTCTATTGCGCAATCATGGCTTGTATATGAAGAGATCCAAGGTTCGAATCCCCTTGGCTTGACTACGCAATTGTCATGGACAATTCCTCCAAGTGTAATGCAAATCCCATGCAAAACTGATCCTCCAACTGATAGCTTTACTCACCCTTTCATCTACCTCTTCCACTGGTCTCCACTGAACTGATCATGCACTGTAGTGAACTGAAGTGTTCTTGAGTTGACTAATGAGTTGATATTTAGTAAATTAAATATTATTTAATTTACTCCACTCATATCTAGTTGATTAGTTAGTTAACTAATCCCAACTAGTTCAACTAAAACAAACAGAACACAACTCCACTATCTGTCCCGTTAACTCCTTCAAAACTTCTGCCACTGAAGTCTAACTGAAGCCAACCATGCAAGATGCCATCAAACCCTAGGAACCACGTGATTCCTTGTGTCGGTTGCATGAGCCACCTCCATGACTCAAACTGAAGTGCGCCAAGAGAGTAAACTGCTGTTTATAGTCAAAATATTATTAAGGGTAAATAATATTTGACTTCCATATTTTAGGAGATCAGTCTAAAAATAGCCTGGGTCCTAAAAATTAGGGTCTCATCTATTTTTACCGACATGTCGCATACTCCAAGAATCTCCAAGTAGAATTCCCAAATTATGCTCAGTATGTCTAAAAATAGACATTACCTTCGGCGCAAGGGGATTCAGGAGCAACAGCTGCCGATACAGAAGCACTGTGGCGCTGGGCAGCGAGCAATAACGTGAACACGATACACCGGGAGGCAATAACAACGCGAACAATGAAACAGGAACCATAAACACTCGCGGGTGATTTATTTATAGCAACTAGTTCGAATCGAACTATTTTAAAAGTAAAAGTTCGCCCAAACTCATAGTTCGGCTAAACGTTTAGTAGTTCCTGCCGAATCCACTCCTGTCAAAACTCCGCAAAATTTATTTTCCAAATACCGTCACAGGTCGTCATCGTAAACGAAATCTAGAGTTTGGCCAAACTTTATAAGAAAGTTCGGCCGAACATTGTAATAGTTCGGCCGAACTTGTGCAACTTTCTGCCGAACTATTGTTGAAAACATTTCGGCCCCTCTTCTCACAAAAGTGTAACCCATCTTCACATTTCCGCCCATAATCGAGTAGGAAAACTCATGATTCCTCTTCAAGGACATATAACATAATAGGCATGCAAAACATGGTTTTATTTTCCATAAAACTAATAAGATAAAACATAAGAATACATGCCTTATCCTCAAAATATTATACCCACATTAGCCATGTATATATTTCAAGGAAACCAAAACATTAGTTTAGTTTTTGTACATGTAATTCATCTAGCAATGTAGTATATTCAAGAGGTTATTCTCTTTAGCCTATATTTATTTTCAAGAAAAGCACTTGGATTCCTTATCATTTAACACACCGTTATGAAATCCATTTTAAAATAAAACAAGCTTCCCATCTTTTCTTAAATAAGATATATATAAAGGCAAGCAAGTTTACTTATTTATGCTTTACTACTGCTCACACCTTTCAAGATACATACTAGGAATCTTCGCAAGAACTCAAGGTTCTTCTCAAAGAAACTAGCATATTAGTTTGGTATTTTACCATGGTATATCTCTCGAATAATATAGTATGAAAACATAAAATAATAGAAATATTTTCAAGAACTTACATTGTTTCAAGAAAAGAAAGATAATAATACTTATCTTCGAAACTCTTTATTCAACCCTGATCGAGATGCGATGCCTTCCTTCACATACGCAATCAATCTCTGATATCTCACTTATTTTGCTTAACAATCCCAAAGGCGCCAGTGTTACAGCCTTTAGCTCGATACCACTTACCTTGTAACATACGCCGATTAGTTCACATGGAAATGTAAGGAGTTAAAAAAATTATACAAATTACTCACTTCGGTAGCTATCGATTCACTATTAAATATTCCTTACTCATCATTACACAGAAAGTATTCACCGCTCATAGTGTAACTTTAGAATAAGAATAGTAATCTCCTTAATCATTAACAACTTCCATTACAATATATTAACATAATACTGTATGATGTAACCTTCCACTCATTTCATTATTTATGTAGTCATCACATACTTGGCATTATGAAAATTCACAACAAGAAAGGAAATCAACATCATCATCTTGACACAATAATCAATCACATCATTGAACACCAATATACCCTGGAAACCCTATAGGGTGAAAACTAGCAAACGTTTAATTTTATTATTAAACACTCGTGAGGGTGTTTAGCCCATCACTCAATGGCTTATAAGGGAGACCATCCCTTAACCATCGTTTATATAATCTTACAAGGAAATATACAAATATCTAGCTTAAAGTCATTACAATAAATATGATACCATTTACCCTCCGGTCTTCATATCTACATATCTCGATGGCATGGTTGTACCTACAATGGTCCATCGTACATTAGATCATCCAGTAGTTCGCACTCATCTCCATGAACCATAAACATTTACCTGCCACCAGGTTAAGCATAATATTTCCTTTATACATTCTCCATTATACCTTGCTAATGTTACCTTCAACGTACAATGATGTCAAGATTCATAAAGTATAATAAATCATTTCATATATCTATACTATAGTAGTTTCTCCATCTATTCATGTATATTCATGACATGTAAGTAAAGTACCTTGACATTCTCCCTTTAACAACACATACCTCATATGTGCTAGTTATAAGTCATCACATTAACTAATGTTTCCGTCGCATAAGCACACATTCCTGCAAGACAATAGCTACATCTCCCCAGCATATATTTAAAATAAACTGATACATTAGTTATGATATTCGTGTATGCAATTTACATAATTTAGTCAAAATAGCTAACCCTTGAGCTATTACTTTTAGTGCATGAATTTCAAGCTAACATAATAAATGGTGCTTCCATGCATGCAAATGCATATAGATTCCAAAGAGTCTCCCCAAAGGAGTGCTTACACAACGAAGCACATAGCCTCCTTCATGAGTCTTCCCAAAGGAAATCTCAACACAAGTGAGCATGTAAACATATGTTTTCTTTTCTGTAAAACTATGCAATTAAGCATACAAATACGTGTCTTCTTCTTCAAAGATTATATTAACAATCATTTGTATTTTAACACAACATGCTATCTTTCGCACCTATAAACATGTATATTCTTTCCAATGAAAGTTAATACACATGTTGCATGCCTATGCAGTATCTTCTTCCAAAAGGGATTAACATAAGCTAACATATTAGTTTTGATATCATAAAGGTACTCACATATTCTCCTAAATATTAAGATGGCTCAACATTCCTTTACCAATACCATGGTAAACTATCCATGGATTTATGAAACTATCCATGGATTTATTAAATAACCAATCTTTACCATCACCATGGTATCTACGCATGGATTTAGTCAATGAATTAAATAACCAATCTTTACCATCACCATGGTATCTACGCATGGATTTATTGAATAACTAATATTTACCAATGTAATAACATTAGTTAGTAAATCTTATTCGTATCTCACATATTTTAAATATATGCATATGTTTTTCCTATCTATATGCATTAAATACAGTGTATAGAGAATATGAAAGCATGCATATTTATCCATGCATGCACGAAATAAATACATACAATAGACACATGCCTATTTTAGCTATGCATGCATTTCAAATGTCTCAATATAAGGTTAACAAACCTTAATCTCAATATGTCTACTAAAAAAAATTTTCACCTTAAGAAGGAAATCTCTACTTATTATATTTTCCCTTGAAATATTTTCTCATATATTTACCCATCTTGATATGAGAATAAATTGTAAAATAATTGAAGTATATATTTCAACTCACAAATAAGATTATACGAATCAAAATCAGAAAGAATTACTTATCTGGACAGAATTACTTATCTTGGCAGTAAATTCTTGCCTTTCCATGGTAGACTTCTTTGGTGCACACTCCCATTTGCATGTCCTTCCATGGCATTACCCATTCGTATTTCCAGTGGTTTAGAGCCACAAAGTGTAAGGATCATATCTTTGGTTTAGAAGCAACTGGATATGTTTGGAATGAGCTCAAAATAATAGAGTTGCGCTGGGCTTCGTATTGAACAGTAGATCCTTGATATAGTAATCCAGACTCTGTGACAGTATGATAAACTTAACATTTTCTCGCAAGCGTCCCTGAGGCTTCTCCTGAAACCCTCTTCTGCGACCCTGGATGGTATTTTCTTCATTTTCTCAGCAGGTTCTCCGTGAAATCTGATGGGAGAACAACTTACTTCCGCAAATTGGTAGCAGTTCAGCCTCGTGTGTGCCCATTGGCATTAATGGCTCGAGGCTTCGAAGACTAGCTAAAAACGTTTAAGCAATAACGATCCTCCCGCCATTTCATCGGACACTAGAATGCCATATATGGTTATCAAGAATTGGTTTTACATTAACTCAATCTTGATTTTCTTGGGTTTGAATAGTTATAGATAGTAACGTAATAATTATTTACCAGGAGTACGTGTGTTACATACTCCCCCCCTTAAAGAGAACACCATCCTCGATGTGCTTCTCTCACTGAAACTTAAACTTATACTCATGATATAATGATATAAACAACCCAAAGGGGGCCATTCCCCTTCACAATGAAACACTTTCGTTTCCTTTAAATGCCAATAATTGAAACAATAATGTTCTTATCCATATTCATAAGCATGTATAGCGCAAAGAATATTTCATTTCCATTTCTAACTTCTTATTCCTTATTCAATTCACAAAAAATATAGAAAAATCTCTATACAAACTTACCATTACTTACCAATTACTATTGGATGTAATGATGACTTTTATGCAAGCTCTCTAAGAATGGTTGAACACCCATCAACACTTCCTGGAAAGAGCCTGTAATGTATGACTAACAATTCAATCACATTAGTCACATAGTTTTCAATCAAATGAAAATACTTGCAACTGTTAAACATTATTGCAATATCAAGAGATGTTTTAATCAAAGTACTTCCACAAGTACTCAGAGAGAACCAACCCTCTCATCAATGCATCACGTGCACACTGTCTTAGCTCCTGCTAAAGACATCCACACAGTGCTTCAAAAAGTACTTAGAGAGCACCTAGCTCTCTAATCATACCAATGGTCAATCCATGTACCATAGGCATATCCTAGCATCTTCTAAGACATTCAAACAAATTAGTAATAATATAAATGAACATATACATTCAGTAATTCATTTTCCCAGCGCTAAGCTCCTTTTCTCTTAATATCTACATAGGATATTTACACAATCATATAAAACTTCATTTTAATACAACACATAAATTTTTACTTAACTTGTTCCACTATGAGAATCACAATGGTAAACAAAAATGCTCCTCCTAATCCATAGGATCGAGTCTTTTTCACATCCAGACAATCAATCTTTCCACACAAAAAATTATTTATACTTATCTGGAAATTTAGTCTTTCAAGCTGTGGTCCTCCCAACCATCAAGGGAGGCTATTACGTCCTCCACTTGCCCCTAGCTCCAGAATCTGGATGGTGCCACCGGTTAACAGTGGAAATAATTCTCTTTCTGTTATGACCTCTGGATGGCCAATCCAGTCAAACTCAGAAATTCTGGTTTTACAAGGGCTGCTGTGAGTTATTTTCAACTGATCACAACCAGCTCTAGAAAATACTCCCCTTTACCATTTGGCATAGAACCCATACTCCTCCTCTGGGATTCAACTTTTTCCTTAGAGGAGTAGGTAACTGTCTTTCCAACTGTCCCCAACCACCTCATATTCTTGGAAACATTTTTACCATCAACTTAAAAATATTTTCTTTTCATTAATTAATTTCAGAAAATTAAATAATTTGCTTTATCAACAGTGATGATTTAAGTTTTTCTTGCCAGATAAAAGAAAATTAAACAAACTGTCTTTAACTAGTTAATACTAGTTAACTTTAATGAAGCTGTCACAACTTCCCCCCTGGAAGTAACATACATGTGTTGTACATTATAATTTCTGAATTAACAAAATCATGCACATTGAAAACATGATATTTTAACATTTACTGTTGTAATTCACATTGCAATGTTTGCAATGTTTTATTTTCACAGATTTTCTGTTTCCATTAAGCTACCCATGCTTACTATAAGAAACAATGCTAATCGTAAATATGCATTTCTCAAGCACATATTATCTTACGCAATCGTTTTAAGTTCCTGCATAAAATGTTGTCATGCATACAATGTCGTCATGCATAAAAGTATATACAAATATTCATTAATGCGTATGTGTCAATAACGATTAGGGTATGAGTGCAAACATTTCCAATTCCCATAATGTTCTGTTCCAACAAACTGACACACGAAGTAATTATCATAATCACTTGTTCATAACCTTCAAATAGCTTTAGTCAAAATCATTTCGTGCACGTAAATTTCATTAGTTATTCATTCATAACTAATCAACACTATTAGTAATTTTAATGCATCCATGACAACTCATGCAAACACTAGTTAGTCAACTAGTCATCATAGTTAAGTCTCACAACTTAACCCATTGAGAGGCTTCATTCAATTTAATTTTAACACTCTATCATCTTATATAAGGACTTTCCTCATCTTTTGCATTCATGCATTAGTTTCACACACCATCACTATACACATTCATCTTTTTAAAGTAGTGCATGGTAACTTTAGAAATTTTATTGCATGCAAAAACAATTGCTTCTTTTCAAGCTCAAATGAAAAGTAACTATTTTTCTTTCATGCTTTTTATATTTTCTTTCCTAAAGAAATAAAGCATAATACACATATTAATCTCATATGCATATTCTTATGCAGAAAAAGTATTTTATAATAGCATGTACTTTTTTTAAGAATTCTCTTAAATGGAAGCTAATCTCATGCAATGCCATGTATATAACAATTCATTTTTAAAGGAAATCAACATGCATATGCATAGATTTCTTAAAATAAAATAAAATACTTATATTTATTTCATTTGAAGAACTTCTCCCCCTACTATAGTACTCACCCCCATAAGGAAATTCACATTTCTCCTCTACAACAATGTCTTCTTTTAGCAGCATCGACAAGATTTTATAGCATGATTAGATAAAGCCTTAATCAATAAATAATCAATCTTTGAGTGATCCTTTAACACATATTCATGTGCATATATGAGATGTGAATACAATGTCACAACATGCCTTCTTCTAACATCTCTAAATTAGTGTGAGTAGGTAATTATCAATTCATGTCAAATAACTCCCACATTATTATGACATTTTCCACACACGCACACATTCGTACAAGACAAATCACTATATCTGTTCAGAAATTCCTTTAATGGAAAATGACACAATGTGCATTAATTTTACTTAAACTTTTACAGAACACCCACCACTTCCGCTTTTGCCTTTGGAGCATGCAAATATAATAAAGCTTAACACATTGGTTGTTGTTCCTATGCATACAATGCATAAAGATTCTAATCTTAATTTCCCAACAGAGTACTTAACATAATCGAGTAGGCAAACTCATGATTCCTCTTCGAGGACATATAACATAATAGGCATGCAAAACATGGTTTTATTTTCCATAAAACTAATGGAATAAAACATAAGAATACATGCCTTATTCTTGAAATATTATACCCACATTAGCCATGTATATATTTCAAGGAAACCAAAACATTACTTTAGTTTTTGTACATGTAATTCATCTAGCAATGTAGTATATTCAAGAGGTTATTCTCTTTAGCCTATATTTATTTTCAAGAAAAGAACTTGGATTCCTTATCATTTAACACACCGGTACGAAATCCGTTTTAAAAGAAAACAAGCTTCCCATCTTTTCTTAAATAAGATATATATAAAGGCAAGCAAGTTTACTTATTTATGTTTTACTACTGCTCACACCTTTCAAGATACATACTAGGAATCTTTGCAAGAACTCACATGGGTTCTTCTCAACAAAACTAGCATAGTAGTTTGGTCGTTTACCATGGTATATCGCTCGGAATAATATATTTCTAAAACATAACATAATAGAAATATTTTCAAGAACTTACATTGTTTCAAGAAAAGGAAGATAATAATACTTATCTCTTGAAACTCTTTATTCAACCTGGATCAGAGATGCGATGCCTTCCTTCACATACGTGCATTCCATCTTGGATCTCTCAATTTATTTTTGCTTAACAATCCCAAAGGCGCCAGTGTTGCAACCTTTAGCTCTGATACCACTTGTAACATATGCCGATTAGTTCACATGGAAATGTAAGGAGTTACAAAATTTTTATACAAATTACTCACGAATAACTATCCGTTCACTATTAAATATTCCTTACTCATCATTACATAGAGTGTTCACCAGCTCATAGTGTAACTTTAGAATAAGAATAGTAAGCTCCTTAATCATTAACAAATTCCATTGCAATATATTAACATAATACTGTATGATGTAACCTTCCACTCATTTCATTATTTCTGTAGTCATCACATACTTGGCATTATGAAACTTCACAACAAGAAAGGAAATCAACATCATCATCTTGACACAATAATCAATCACATCATTGAACACCAATATACGCTGGAAACCCCGTAGGGTGAAAACCAGCAAATGTTTAATTTTATTATTAAACGCTCGTGAGGGTGTTTAGCCCATCACTCAATGGCTTATAAGGGAGACCATCCTTTAACCATCGTTTATATAATCTTACAAGGAAATATACAAATATTTAGCTTAAAGCCATTACAATAAATATGATACCATTTACCCTCTGGTCTTCATATCTACATATCTCTATGGCATGGTTGTACCTACAATGGTCCATCGTACACTGGATCATCCGGTAGTTCGCACTCATCTGCATGAACCATAAACATTTACCTGCCATCGGGTTAAGCATAATATTTCCTTTATACATTCTCCATCATACCGTGCTAATGTTACCTTCAACGTACATTGATGTCAAGATTCATAAAGTATAATAAATCATTTCATATATCTATACTATAGTAGTTTCTCCATCTACTCATGTATATTCATGACATGCAAGTAAAGTACCTTGACATTCTCCCTTTAACAACACATACCTCATATGTGTTGGTTATAAGTCATCACCTTAACTAATGTTTCCGTTGCATAAGCACACATTTCTGCAAGACAATAGCTACATCTCCCCAGCATATATTTAAAATAAAGTGATACATTAGTTACGATATTCGTGTATGCAATTTACATAATTTAGTCAAAATAGCTAACCCTTGAGCTATTACTTTTAGTGCATGAATTGCAAGCTAACATAATAAATGTTGCTTCCTTGCATGCAAATTCATATAGATTCCAAAGAGTCTCCCCAAAGGAGTGCTTACACAACGAAGCACATAGCCTCCTTCATGAGTCTTCCCAAAGGAAATCTCAACACAAGTGAGCACGTAAACATATGTTTTCTTTTCTATAAAACTATGCAATTAAGCATACAAATACGTGTCTTCTTCTTCAAAGATTATACTAACAATCATTTCCAATGTAGTTTAACACAACATGCTATCTTTCACACCTACAAACATGTATATTCTTTCCAATGAAAGTTAATACACATATTGCATGCCTATGCAGGATCTTCTTCCAAAAGGGATTAACATAAAATAACATATTAGTTTTGATATGATGAAGGTACTCACATATTCTCCTAAATATTAAGATGGCTCAACATTTCTTTACCAATACCATGGTAAACTATCCATGGATTTATGAAACTATCCATGGATTTATTAAATAACCAATCTTTACCATCACCATGGTATCTACGCATGGATTTATTGAATAACTAATCTTTACCAATGTAATAATATTAGTTAATAAATCTTATTCGTATCTCACATATTTTAAATATATGCATATGTTTTTCCTATCTATATGCATTAAATACAGTGTATAGAGAATATGAAAGCATGCATATTTATCCATACATGCATGAAATAAATACATACAATAGACACATGTCTATTTTAGCTATGCATGCATTTCAAATGTCTCAATATAATGTTAACAAACCTTAATATCAATATGTCCACTAAAACAAATTTTCACCTTAAGAAGGAAAATCTCTACTTATTATATTTTCCTTTGAAATATTTTCTCATATATTTACCCATCTTGATATGAGAATAAATTGTAAAATAATTGAAGTATATATTTCAACTCACAAATAAGATTATACGAATGAAAATAAAAAAGAATTACTTATCTGAACAAAATTACTTATCTTGGCAGTAAATTCTTGCCTTTCCATGGTAGACTTCTTTGGTGCACACTCTCATATGCATGTCATTCCATGGCATTACCCATTCGTACTTCCAGTGGTTTAGAGCCACAAAGGGTAAGGATCATATCTTTGGTGTAGAAGCAATTGCATATGTTTGGAATGAGCTCAAAATAATAAAGTTGCGGTGAGCTTCGTATTGAACAGTAGATCCTTGATATTGTAATCCAGACTCTGTGACAGTATGATAAACTTAACATTTTCTTGCGACCGTCCTTGAGGCTTCTCCTGAAACCCTCTACTGCGACCCTGGATGGTATTTTCTTCGTTTTCTCGGCAGGTTCTCCGTGAAATCCGACAGGAGAACAACTTACTTCCATAAAGAGGTAGCAGTCCAGCCTCGTGTGTGCCAATTCCATAACGATCCAATTCTAATTATGTGTAATTTTAGCAATGTGCAAAATATCAAATCTATTATAAATTCATAACACTAGCAGTTTCCCCAGAAGGTGCAAGGAAAGGCCGATAGGAGACCTCAATCTACTAATTCTATTCAATTCTCAGTTATTGTGATAATGAATTATGGAAGAAGGAAACAGAAAGCCTGAGAGGAGAAGTAGAATTTACTCCATTTTTTTTATTTAGTCAATTAAAAGAAATGACCATTTGAAAGGAAATTTGAAAAATGTGGAAAAATAGCCAATCTCTGTAGTTTGAGGGTATCTCCCTCTGTGCTGAAATAATTTCTAATGGAGAAGATACACCACTTTTCTTGGAGAAAGTTGCCATTTCGAATTGATTTGGAATTACAGATTGCAACTTTGCAGCAAGGATAGAAATGTTTCAAAGGAACTTTTATTCACTTGATGTAGGAGCCAAAGATGCTTACCTTCCTTGCTTATACAGGAAGTTGCTAGGTTCAAATCTGTTTTTGCAGAAAAGTGTACAACAAATATAGAAATATTTAGAAAGGGTGATTAAGCACTTGATGTTAAAGCCAAAGCAGAGGAGGTAGACCTCCTTGTTTATATAAGAAGAGGGAATGAGCATACGCCTACTATGGAACAAATGTATGATTATATAACATATTTTTTGTACATTAATGAAATATATCATGCATGTGTATTGAAAGAAAAAACAGGAGTTTAATAAACAGATTAATGAGAAGTATTATTATTCATGCAGTTGGCATGTACTGAAGGTGATACAACATTCAGATGATGTGTGTTCACTGTTTCCTCTTCTTATCCTCTTTGATGTTAAGCACATAAATAAATAAAGAGGCAACCCTCAAGAACAAGGGAAGAGAACAATCTTCTCATGTGTTCAGCAAAGTGATGCAGAGGATATTTTGGGTGTCGGTGACCTCCTGTATCATATTTGAACCCCGGGTTGTTAATGGATGACAAAAATCCAATCTATTTACTTTTATCCACATCAAAGGGACGGTGTCACATGGGTAGACATTTCAGCCCTGTTTGTTGCAAATTTGTTGAGTATCCTACCAAATTGAAGTACATATTTACAGCTATCCCACAAATTACAGATGCTGCAGCTGTGGACAATATTTCTTTAATATACAGATATAATTTGCAGTACTCTGTAGAATAATGACTGAAAAACTCATTGAGAACCATCCACAAACATCTCTTTACAACACCCACCATGTACATCCAGAAGCATTTTGCTCCTATACATGTGCATCTGAACAGAATGGTCAGCGGAGCCAATAACATATTTTATTTGAATGGTTATCCCACTAGAACAATTTGATGAGCCAAATTGATGGAAGTCCACAATTTTGGCACCTCTATCATTACGTGGTCCATGCATTGCAAATTTACAGCTTCCCAGCTTTTGACAATTTTCAAAAGGCCACCCTCTCAACAATCTACTTTTAACAAAAATTTGATACCTGTGCCAACTCTTGCCCACTTCATAATGCAATGGAAGTCTTCATCTAACAGAACATGATGATGTCAAGTAGCTAAAAGCATCCCTTCGTATTCCATTGCTTCCCGTTCAACAAATTCTAGAACTTTGCATTGAATTATATTCATTTATGGTCCAGTCTAGTGTACTCAGGTGCCTTTATTGTACATTGTCATATTGTTAGTGTGTTTCCCTAACTCTAGGAATCACTCTTCACCTCAAGGACCACATAAAAAACCTCAAAGACATTATATTATCTCGGAAACTGATATTTCCTTTTAGTCAAAATCTGTTTAATAGTTGTCAAAGTAAAGGTCTGTATCTTGCAGTTTGCTTCACTTTCATGGAATGGTTTGAGTTACATTGTAAGTCATTCAATGATTTCAAGGCCCCCTTTAAGCAGTCCTCCAAATTCCCTGATGTATGGCTTCCGGCATTCATAGTTTTATAAATTAAATTGTTTGGTATTAGGCCCCTATCGTGCATTTTCATCAAGAGCTTGAAAAGCCCATTGATGAATGACCTGTACGTACTAACATTTGACCAAAGATTTGTGCATTGCCTTCTTTACAAAGTCCAGTGATGAGTACGTTGTAAGTAACAATGTCAGGTTTGAAGCCACAGTCCATCATGAGATCTGCTAACCTTAGGGAAAAATGATCTAAAAACCTTAGTTTCTTAGACCTTAGGGAAAAATGTAGTATTTACATAGATCAACTATATACTCCAGGAAATGTCACTACCAAGCAATTTTGTTAATCAAATATGAGAAGCACTTTCACTTGAAGCCATAAAGATGAAAATCTCCTACTTCTGCAATGGAAATACCACTACAAAAAGTTCCATAAAACCCTGAAAAACAGGAGAAAACCACACAGTTCCAGTGCTAATCCCAAAAACAATAGTGAATTTTGGGTGAAACAGAGAAAGATGTGGTGTGCTTCTGTAGAAGAGCACTGTTTTGCAAAACAAATCCTTCTCAGTCACTGAAATAACCAAAAAACACCAAACACAGGACGGTGCTGGTGGGGGAGAGGGTAAAAAGACTCTAAAAAACTGCTACCATGCTGAAACAGGGTGGGAAAACGAAAATCCGAATTTCAGAGCAGTATTTCCCTGAAAGAATCCCCTTAACAAGAAATTATCATCAGTTTGTCATGAAAAATATGTCATACAAAGTAGGGATATGCTATTTATATTCACAACTCTATTAATCAGAAAAGACGGGGTATGTGGTTTCTTTCGTTTATTAATTCAATTGCTGCAAGAGATGAAGAAAAGAAAGGAGGGCAGGAAAAGGTTCAGAATCAGAGCTTTTTGAGCAGCAAATTTTGGCAGATGACTCCCTAAAATCTGATCACTAAATTACGTTTTTTTGGAGCATTTGTTGGAGCAACCAGAGTTACAAATATTCCTTGGAATTAAATATGAAGGAATTTTCAATTGAGAACACAAAACAGGAATTTTAGGCTCACAATTATACAAACATTACAAAGCCAGCATGCAGATATGAAAAAATTCAAAAAAAAATACTGAATTGTTTTGTCAAATGGTTTGATGACAAGCATATAGACCTGTTCCTACCAAATTACAGATACTGTAGTTGTGGACAAGTTTTCTTGAATATACAGATATAATGTGCAGTACTCTGAAGAATAATGACTGGAAAACTCATTGAGAACCAGCCACAGACATCTCTTTACAACACCCACCGTGTACATCCAGAAAAGGTTAGCTCAATTCCAGCACTATTCAGTTACGGCTAAATGAACAAAATCTAAATTATGAAATGTAGCATTTTGCTCCTATACATGTGCTTTTGAACAGAATGGTCAGCAAAGCCAATAACATATTTTATTTGAATGGTTATTACACTAGAACAATTTGATGAGCCAAGTTGATGGAAGTCGACAATTTTGGTATCTTTATCATTACGTGGTCCATGCATTGCAAATTTACAGCTGAACAATGTACTTTTAAGAAAAATTTGTTACCTATGCCAACATTTGCCCACTTCATAATGCAATGGAAGTCTTCATCTAACACAACATCATGATTTCAAGTAGCTAAAAGCATCCCTTCGTATTCCATTGCTTCCCGTTCAACAAATTCTAGAACTTTGCATTGAATTATATTCATTTCTGGTCCAGTCTAGTCTACTCTTGCAATATTTATCAATAAGAGTAGTGAAAGTAGAAATAGTTGGAAGTAATGTGGAATCAAACCAGATACAGCAAGATTATAACATGGTGGGGAAGCCCTCTATTAATAGCAACCTTGGAGGAGTCCAGCATTTAAGGATAGTTGGCAAGTATACCAACTATTTAATGATCTATCCAAGTTAACTTACAAGTTATAACTGTCTGTAGAAGGTGAGTATTAAATATGTTGACAAATATTAAGTTTTGAAGATAGAATAGAACATAATAGCATGAGTAAAATGTGAAATTTTTGAAACGGAATAGATTATAATTTATATTCACATAGATATACAAATCTAAAGGTGAAGAGATATATACATTTGTACAGCAAAAGTTTGTTGAAAGTAAATATCTAATCATAAATACATGATGATGCACGGCATCAGCAACACCAGTTGGTGTCTATAGTGACTCCACGTTCAGAAAGGAGTTCTTGCCATTCAGCTCGCATTTTCCGTTGTCTATCTCTTTCATTTATGTGGATTGTTTTCCTTATAATTCTTCGAATCTTTTGTAATAGTGCAATAGTTCCACGCAAACGGTACAGAGGCAATGAATGGGGTGAAAGGAATCTGAGTTGTATATCATGTAGAGTTTGCTCATGCTAGTGAATCTCCTGGTAGCATTCATAGAGCATGTTTAAATCCCTTGAATCCATATTTGTTTAACATGAAAGAAGGTAAAAAGTTATTGTTAGTGTTAACAGATGGTAAAAGTAAACTAATTATAGAGTTCAAAAATAACTAAAGGAATCATAAAATTCTTTTAAACATTAGGAACATAATGAGTATAAGAATAAATGTAAAAATAAGTAATTGTATATTCAATTTGTATAAGGTGAGGGTTTGTTTACCTCTTGGTGAAGATGCAATGAAGAGTGTATTGTTGGATAGATTGTATTTGTCTATATAGATTTCAATGTGAGCAACGACTCTTCTTGCTTTCTGCGTTGTAGATGTGGATTTTCTTTCATGCGTGAAATGCGTGAGAATGGAAATGCTGGATGGATTCGAAGGTCTGTTAGAGATCTAACTCTTGAAATGGCAGTTAATGTTAGGCCTTGGTGTTCTTTGGGGCCAATGTCAACTATTGCTTTATCTAACGTCATTCCTTGTGACTTGTGTATTGTTAAAGCCCATGCCATTTGAAGGGGTATCTGTCGACGTGTGCCCCTTGTGATAGGAGAAATGGACACATATGTGGGGTGTGCAATGTCCCACGTTGTTCCTCTATATTTTTTGAAAACAACGACCACGAAGGATGGCAATTCTGGAGGCTTTGAGTCAGGTGCATAGCATATTGAAATGACCGTGCCTAGTGAGCCATTTACAAGCCCTGCATGTACCCATAAATTGCAGGTCAGCATAACTTTTTATCCATTGCATAACAGAAGCGTTCTATATAGTTGTTCTTCTTTAGATGTAGTGAATATGTGGTCCACATGTTTCTCCGCTGAGCACACAGCCACTGGCTTGTGTAATTTTTTCAACATTGATTTGTTATGCAAGGCAACTGAATTGTTTGTTGCATATAAATGCATGGAGTCCTCAAATATTTTTTTATCTTCATGCGGAATAGAGGAATCTGTTCTTGACATTAGTAGCTTCCAATCTTCGATTGTAGAGTTCCCATCCCTAAGATTTGTGAGAATGTTGCGGAAGGCAATCTGGGAAGGATCACCACCTTGTTGGCGAAAAATAGTTGTGAGCGTAATGAATGTATCAAAGTTGTGCCAAAGTGCAGTACCACGTGATGTGCCAGCATACAGAGGAATGTCTTTTACAGGTGGTAGCTGGCCTAAATCCCTAACAAGGATAATGGATCGATTACCAAATGGTGTATTTCGATGGAGGGGAAAGGCCTCTCGTAAGCTATCATCAATACGGGAAAGCATTTTTGGCCCGATAAAACTCATTTCATCAATGAGTATGTACTGAATATGGCAGAGTTGTTCTTGGAGGTGGAGGAGTGGTTGTCCTTCAAGAGGATGCATTGTTTGGATAGGGATGTGAAGGGCAGAATGAATTGTAAGTGCATCTATGTTGAAAGCTGCAACACCGGTAGGTGCAAGTACCAACAATGGGCTTATATTTGGTGAAGAGAGTTCGATGAATGCACGTTGTAGAGATTTTATTAGAGCAGATTTGCCCATTCCGGCTGTCCCTTATATAATGGTTCTAGTTGGGGGTTTTGGAAGAGGATTTTTGAAATGAGAAGTAATATGTGTGAAATCTTTTTGTTGGGTAGGAGATAATATTTGATTTACGGGAAGGTTTGAAGAGGAATGATGTTGATTTTGAATAGATGAGCGATTATATTCAATGAAATTGATGGCAGTTTCTTGCAAGTGGAGAGGTAGGGAAGTATGAGACCAATGATGGTTGAGGTCAAAGTCACGATTGCTAATGATTTCAAGGGCATCAATTTCGATGTTCTCGTTTGGGTGAAGGTCAGAGATGATTTCCCATTCATTCATTTGAACAGGGTCAAGGGGGATGTCAGGAGGGGTAGATACAGAAGTAGATTCATCTTCTGATTGTGGAGATTGTGGGTTTTCATTTTCACGGTGAACATGCCATGCTGTATATGTTCCTTTCTTTTGTTCCCAATGTGCAATGATTTCCTCATTGCTGCATCCAATGTCATTGGGGAGTGTACGGAAGGGGAAATACAATATTAATTCAGCCCAGCAGAAGTTGGTGTAGTTTGGATTATTAGGGGAAGGGATTGTGGTGTATCGTGGCAAGATATGGAGAACTATGGGAGGAGAAATTTGTTTCCATTGGTTTTGTTGACGACGAGGAGAAAATGACCAAGAGCGTGCAGCTTCTATGAGGGGCAATGGATCTAATGAAGAAGGCCTATTCATGTATGCAATAATAAATGGTGGTGTTGAGGGTGGATTTTCATAACCATTTATAACACGTCTGAATACAGTTCTATTAACATTTAGAGATACAAATGTACGACTACAGAGTGTGAGAGGTAAGTTTTGCAACATATGGCATATTTCCTGCGCTCCAATATCCCTTTCTGCTATGCTTTCTGTAAGGATTTTCCGAACAACAGTGGTAGTAGGTGCTTCTAGAGCGACGTTGTTCAAGAGGCGGAATAACATTTGGCTATAGCTTTCTGACTTTGTTTCTGCTTTGGCTGCATATTTAGAAATATAAGTTAACACGGCATGGCGTGAAAGCACTGGTTGACAATCAACATTTGCTCTCCAGATGGAAAGTAGATTAGCATTATGAATGTTCATCTATCATCGTTACGTGCAGGCTTGTAGATTTTCTAACCTTTGTTGTCCACCAGCAGTAAAGATGTGGGATTTAACTCCCATGGTACTCCGTAGCGACATGTGAGAACGTTGTTTTTTTTGCGAAGACAAGAAGATTCATGGCACTTTGTATGGCGCTGGACACAATTGACAAGCTCTTCATAGTCATCTGTCTGTGTTGATGCAAATATTGATTGTGTGTTGAGAAGGCATGGGTCCTGCTCTGCTGATTGGTGGAGTAAAGCTGCGCAATGTTGGAGTTGTCGTGGGTTCCAAGCAGTTACATAATGGTCAAAATATTTTTGAGCATTGAGAACTTCTATCTCATTGTTCCAATTCAGGGAATCCATATTTGGTGCATCTTTCAACCAAAGGAATCCATGTATGTGTGCAGATCCTCGATGTTGCCATTCGTATCTGTATGCAATTTCGAAAAATATTATTGTTTAATTCTACTGAAGTGTAATATTTTGTTTTAAAAGTAATGGTAATGAAAAGTACCTGCACCAATAGTCGATTTCATGGAGGCCTTTTTGTAAGACTTCCTCAAGGAAAATTGTAAATCTGCAATGCATGTATTGGGATGTTAAATGGGGATTGGTAATTATATTTTCAATTCTCCACCTGTAATGAGCATATGTATTGGAGGGCACCTCGGCAAGCATAATATTGTCCAGGTTAGGCCATTTGGTATCAGCAGTACTTAGAATGAATAAAAACGTTGGGCTCCCAAGCTGTGTGATCATGTCAGTTAGCTCATTACGACGCTTGTTCCAAAAAGAGCGTGTACCTCGTAGGGATGAGCCAAAGTGCATGACCATTTCTGGAATTTTTGAATTTGGAAAGTCTTGAAGACATTGCTTCAAATCTGATACAGTTGTTGGCAAATTGTTTTCAATATTTTTTTTGACAAAAACATTGGCATTTGATTGGCTACAGTGGTGCATCAGCATGTTATATATGTAGTAATGGAATCTTGGATGTCGGCCGAAGCGATTATCATGGTAGCATAACAGGTGACAGGCATACTTGTGTAGCTCGACTTTTGTAATTCTTGGTTGTGCAATCATGGCAATGCCTGTTGGGAAAAGTGTGGGAAATGCCATAGAGAAGAGGCCCTCAGTAGTGTATTCATTGATAGGCGATAGAGATATTGTAGGCCAATCAATTGAATTTGTTGATTTGGAATTTGTGGAGTGCAAGTAAGCATGAATGCGATCAAGTTCATTATAGGAGTTTGGAAGAATTGGAACAAATGAAGAAGGTTGGATATCTAATGAAGGTAGAATGGCATCAAGATGATGAGTAGAATCGACTATGTTTTCATGGGGTATATATGAAGACGTGGTTACATTATGAACAAGATTAGAAATATCAGTAGGTTGATCCGGAAGAGCGGAAATTGCAGATGGGTTGAGTTCAACATCTTTGTAGTAGGGATCATGAGTGAGTTTGTATTCTAGTGCTGTTAGAACACGTGATTTAGAAACGATGAATTCATAAGATGATTGAGAAGGATTTTTCCTTCTAACAATGAGGACATCTAATTCAGAAACAAGGCGAGGTAGATATTTCGCAATGGTAGTAATGTCTTGAGGGAAGCTGATTGTATGGCCGCTATATTTGTATTGACCACCACGAGCATGTGTTACTTGTAG
Organism: Pinus albicaulis; assembly: GCA_034641835.2. NCBI lineage: Eukaryota > Viridiplantae > Streptophyta > Pinopsida > Pinales > Pinaceae > Pinus > Pinus albicaulis. The sequence goes on from JAXQQM020074700.1 coordinate 106,628, forward strand.
AATCAGATTTACACATGTGATTAGCATTTCTTCAATCTGTGTTAAATTCTGAAGGACATATGGTTGTTCGCCAGGATCCATGTTGTTGGCATGAGTGAAACGGTTTGAATTTTTTTATGTTGCACATCTGGATCAAGAGAGGGTACCATGCGAACATTTTGTCTTCATGCCTGGATATGATTCTTTGCATAGTGTGCAAACATGCAATGGAGAAAGGTTATCTATTCTTTGCCTAAAGCGATGGTGTTCTTCATTGAGGGGGGGGCTATATAGGTTTTGGGAAGAGGGACTCTCTTTTCATTTTTTATAAAGAAGTCGTCGTCGTGCATTTATTGCTTCTTTGTTTTGAGCATAAAGGAGGCGACGTCGTGTTTTTTTTTCTGCATCTTCATTGTTTGATGACATATCTAACAAAGTACAAATAATTCTATGTTAGGGATGAGGTGTGAGATTTACAAATTACAAATTGAGGTATGAATGCATATGAAATGTATGACATTGTGTTGAAACCTGAAATTTCTAGATAACTATTAATAAGTGATAGAAAGAGTTTAAAATCAATTTCAAATAGATGTTGGTATAAACCTTTTTTTGTAGTGCCAAGCATAAGTATTTATATTATTGAAATGTGAAATGGTAAATATACATATTTGGAGTCATTAAAAAAATGTTACTGTAAAAGTAACTGTGCATTACAACAACATGGTTGTATTTTACAATGGTAGGGAGAAAGGAACTATACATGGAATTTATATTATTGAAATGTGAAATGGTAAACATACATACTTGTAGTCATTTAAAAAATGTTACTATAAAAGTAACTGTTCATTACAACAACATGGTTGCATTTTACAATGGTAAGGAGAAAGGAACTATCCAGGGATGTTATTTTCTATCTAGAGAAATAAAAAGGTGTACATATAAGAACTGAGGTCAAAGGCGACGAGAAACAGAGGGCTGTGAAATGGTAAGTGCGGCGATGTCTTTTAGGATTTCCGTGCATGCATCATCATATTGAATTTCTTCTGAACTTAGAAAAATAGGTTGGAGATGCTCAACACCATTGTAGTACTCTTTTTTAATGGAAAGTGATAGAGAGAAGTGATGCCCTGATATACGGCTACATATTTTCTGAAGATCAACTGGTTCAATGGAAAGGAGGAACAAGTCTTTAACTGTGATGCCCATGAGCTCATTTCCCGCATCATTGAAGACAGTGACATTTTGAAGCTGGCCAGTGTGGTCATGCAATTCGAGTTTCAGTTTGTAACGGTAGTCGCATTCTGGAAATTCACCGTTGCACTTTGTACAATGCCAGAGATTGTTAGAATGCTGGCTTACTTTTTTCATGCATTGTTTCCCATTGTAATCCAATGGACAAGCAAGAAAATAGAAATCGTCCATGCGTAGACGAGTTATTGTGGCACGAACCGAAACCCATACTGCTTTCTCTAGGATTTCCATGCTAGATATTTCCTGAATGGTCTTTTGTGGTAAAGCTCGCTTGGAAGACAGAGTATAATTTTTTATCAATGAAGGAGACGAAGAGCTGTAGCTTGTATCACGGAACCAAGTTTGGAGTCGTTTAGTTTCTTCAATGTCTGGATTTATAAGAAGAGCGGTAGTGGAAATTGTCCCAATAGTGATTCCATTAAATTCACTTATCCGACCACCTTTCACACAAAGGATTGGTGGGTTGTCAGAAGAGTGGACTCCAGCAAGGTCCTTTCATATAGAGATACATTGATCTCCCCATATTTTTAAATCAATGCTGAAACCCGACTTGTCCTTCAATGTTATTGTTTTTTTTAATATTTCAGTTCCATCTCTTCTTCTTATTGTAGAAGCAGGGGAGGTGGAGATAACGACACCAAGAACATCGATAAGCATATTTGGGTCTGTGGATTTCACTTCAGAAATAGTCCTGAAATGAAAGCTTTGGTAAGGAAAGCTTGGATCATCTTCTAAACATGGTGTCACAGTTGATGTAGCAAGCAAGTAAATCTCCCATTTGTTGTTTAAATGGTTGTAGTTTGCGTTTGTTTGCTTTATTGTTCCATTGGAGACAATATATAGTTGCCCAACTTCAATGAGATTGTATAGAGATTCAACTAGATCAGCGAATGCAGAAAGATGGATTTCATCTTTGTCACGACCAATGAGGTCAAAGCCGAAAACTTTTCCTGACCCACGTGAAGTGTTGTAGTTCTTCAAGGGTGTTTTTGATAATACTCTACCTTAAATCGACTAGTACTTTCGGTACAGATGGAGTGATGTAAATGATACAAGCGATGTTGTAGGTGTGATTTTTGGAGTCGAAGTATCTGGAAGAATATTTTGTGTTGATGAAGAACTTGAATGAGATTCGCTTGCTTGTGCATGCAATAGCAATGACAAGTCCTTAACCAAAGGTCTGCTACGGCAGACAACCTCAAGTTCTAGGATTCGAATGGATCTGAAATGGATGAAGAAATTATTTAAAATTAAAATGAATGTTCAACTCATTTTTATTCAGGAATAATCCAAAAAGCTAAAGGGAAAAGTTTAAAACGAAGCCTAATCTTACGTAGAGTTTTGGGACACTGTGCAAGTTGATTTTTTAAGTGAAATGATTGAACCGATCTGAATGTCTTCAGATGCAACTTGTGCGCCATAAGCAAATGGGAGCAAAGTCCTGTGTTGATATGTGCCATCAGAGAGAGTGACGTGGTAGTGGGAAGCGCTGGTTTTTGATGAATAGACAGATCCGATGTTCACTACTTGCAGTAGAGGTTGCATCTCAGTCGAACCATTTAGCAATTTGGGGATGGCATTCTCGGTCAAAATCGGCTCCATCACGGTAGTAAAGTGCAAATTTTTAATTTGCAATGGTAATACCTGCAATTTATTTTAATGCATTGGAAGAGATATTAATGCATTAAATAAATTGTAAGCAAAGCATAAATTAGCATTTTTGTAATCGTTATCTAATAGATTTGTTCATAATGAACACTTAGATTTCTAATTAAATGCAATAATAAAAAGGGCACAATAAATCCATGTCTCCTTATAAATCCATCAAGCACACTTTACTATCTAGAATGAGTACATGGACGCTTCTTGCAAAGTATGAGAGGTGTGTGTACTTGGAGTGCAGTGTTGTACTCAGTTTGAGGTTGCAGTTGCTACTCGTGATGTACCAGCGAGAAATGGGAAATATGCAGCATATGTGGAAGGAAATCAAACCTATCTTAGCGTAAGGAAGTAGGTGAGCAGAGCTCAAGTGTTTTCAGGTTGTGTCCAAGTAGTATAGTGAGGACAAGTGTTTTCTTTGGGTCACTATTTGCCTTGTAAAAAAATCAGATTGCTCAGTGTCTATCAATAAAGAAGACTGCAACAAAGAGAGGGTTTTCCCAATTGTGTTTCCCTAGAAAAATAATTGTGTCTCTTCTGTGACTGTGTTCTTTATTTCTATGATTATTCCACTGCTTATGTGTGTTCAGAAATTTTGTGTCTTAGTGGAAAGAATTTTTAGTTTCAATTGTTGCCATTAGTTTCAGAGTGTCCATCATAGCAGTTGCAGAATTTTTGTGGAAATTCAACACAAGCCAGTTAGGGTAGAGAAGTTTGATCATAGCAGTAAACAATAAGCAAGCTGGTCTCGAAAGGAAGTCTGTTAGGGCAGCAAGATACCCAGCCCAGTTAGGGCAACACCAGTATAACATTTTTATTTGCCAATTATTCTGAATTTATAAAAATTGTATGGGATAATTTCTTAATTGAAGTTGATGATGTATGATGATGTATGATAATGTAGGGTAATAGTAGCAATTGTTGAATTGGTTAGGATTAATTTGTTAGGTGTAACAACCCTAGTAAACTGTTGTGGAACCAATATAAGTTACTAAAGTTTTAATTATATTTATCTATAGCTTGCCTACAACTGATGCATGTTGATGATACTTATCACTGCTGCATTTTAATTACTTCGTGGAAAATTATAAGGACTACTGTGATATTGGTGCAATATTTTTTTCATGTTTGAAACCCTAAGGGGCAGAAAAAATACACTAAGACACTACAGATTTCTTTGAAGAAATATTAAAAAACTGAAAAGCTATCTAATTTATCTACCAATTCCACATAGAAGATTAATTATGAGAACCAACAATAGACATCTATTTGCCATCAATTCTTTGAAACTCATAAAATATCACTCTCCTATGATGGATGCAATGTCTCTAGAATAATGAGTGGGGATGAAGAAGTGTTGAAAGAGTTCAAAAAAAGATCAAAGGGAAAATGATGAAAAAAATGTCTCACTATTTCTCAATGACTCACTAACTGGCAGAATGTTGTCATAATAATTGCAGATCAGCTCTATTAGTTGGCTACAATATTTCTACCAAATCTGACAAGATGCCAATGCCTAAAATAGGTGAGTGAAGGGTGAATATAACTCTAGAGGAATGCGCCCTCCAATCTAGTCAAGAATAAAGCATTTAACTGTCATCATGAAGGCATGAAGTCAACATGAAAAATTGAAAGAAATTGCGGCTAGACTACTATCATACTGGCAGCCCCCAGACTGCCATAACCTACTAAAATCAACACCTCAAACAGATTTTCAAATCAGCTGTCATAGACTGTTATATAACTTTGTTAAGATATTGCCCAAAATAGGATTAAAAACTAACAGAAGCTATGCCTTTCTAGCTGATACAGGATTGTACCCTAGTGCTATCATAAAAGATGACATACTTATGAAATCCTTTTTCAAAATAGGTTGTAGCCTGTAACAGCCATCATTAATGCACCCTTACTCTATCCAGTATTCACCCAAGGAGGATGCTTATATTTCCTTGGAAAGTGCACATTTGAGAGTTGTCTCACATTTGAGACATCTATTTGCCATCAATTCTTTGACACTCATAAAATATCACTCTCCTATGATGGATGCAATGTCTCTAGAATAATGAGTGGGGACGAAGAAGTGTTGAAAGAGTTCAAAAAAAGATCAAAGGGAAAATGATGAAAAAAATGTCTCACTATTTCTCAATGACTCACTAACTGGCAGAATGTTGTCATAATAATTGCAGATCAGCTCTATTAGTTGGCTACAATATTTCTACCAAATCTGACAGGATGCCAATGCCTAAAATAGGTGAGTGAAGGGTGAATATAACTCTAGAGGAATGCGCCCTCCAATCTAGTCAAGAATAAAGCATTTAACTGTCATCATGAAGGCATGAATGAGTCAACATGAAAGATTGAAAGAAATTGTGGCTAGACTACTATCATACTGGCAGCCCCCAGACTGCCATAACCTACTAAAATCAACACCTCAAACAGATTTTCAAATCAGCTGTCATAGACTGTCATATAACTTTGTTAAGATACTGCCCAAAATAGGATTAAAAACTAACAGAAGCTATGCCTTTCTAGTTGATACAGGATTGTACCCTAGTTCTATCATAAAAGCTGACATACTTATGAAATCCTTTTTTCAGAATAGGTTGTAGCCTGTAACAGCCATCATCAATGCACCCTTACTCTGTCCGGTATTCACCCAAGGAGGATGCTTATATTTCCTTGGAAAGTGCACATTTCAGAGTTGTTGTAGCTCACATCCTATGCCACCCACTCTTGTATTGATACCATCAAATCTACCTTGAATAGAGGACCCAAAATGCTAGAAAAGGCCCTCAAAGTCAGCATGAAGCCACCTTGAAATCTATACCAAAATTGAGCGAGTAAAAGTCTGAAACATCTCTAGTAATATGATCTTAAAATGTTGATTTGGAAATCTGGGTTGTGTCTTTGTTTCTAAGTGTGTATTCAAAGGTTAACAGTTACTCCAATTAGGGGCAACATTCCCCTACAGGACGCTGAGATTCCCGGAACTCCAGATGCTAGTGAAACTTGAAAACAAGTGAATGACTCAAATCAACCCATCAAAAACAACTTCTAGATTCTGGTTTCGTTTTGGATTATGTTTTAACTATCTAACTATTATATGATTTGGACCCATTTTGGTTGTGCATTGACCATTGTGGGTCGTGATTTGACCTATTTTGGGCATGGAAACAAAACTGTTAATGTTATGATATATTTCAAGTCTGTAATTTTGTTGGGCCAGTTTGTAAGGCTTTATACAAGCCAGAGAGTCAAAAGTAGCACTAGAATACTGAAGATAGGACAAATAGGAAGCAACTACCAGCATCTTTTGGAAGTTTTTTGGACTGCTTCATATATTTTTGTTCGTATTAAAAAGCTGAATGGTGCAGCTACAGCCCATCTTTTATTTAATACAAATAGCAACTGTTTCTGTTAAAAACGCATCTCAAAACATTTTCTTTACTTTTGGATTCTAGATGAAATCATCTCAGGAAGCCATGATAGGAAAATATTATGCAGGGGACAGGCAAGAACTAAGAAGAATATTTAATAAAAGCAAAAAAAAAAATTGATTTGACCAAGTTAAGCCCTACATTAACAGATATTCAAACTCACGTCATGGCATTTCCAAAACTTTAAAGCCTAAATTGCACAAACCTGTATCTAAATGTCCAATTGGTCTGGACCCTGAAGAATGTTAAAATTAATTCATTCATAATTCCATGTATTTAATTAATCCAGAGTATAGCAAGTCAATATTCTGGACTTTGAAGAATGTTAAAATAATTCATTCATTCATTCCATATATTTGACTAATCCATAATGCATAGCATGTCAAGACTCAATATTCAAGTTGGAGCTACCACCAGCTGGGGAGTTAACCGCAAGCACACCTTATGGGTGAATGCAACAGGGAAGAGCCAATATCAAGAGCTGAAATCTCTGATAGACCAGGACTCCATTAGCCCGACAATTAAAGTGACTGAACCCAGAGAGCCCCCTCAACCTGGACCCTTTTATGTGTTATGTGTGTAAGCATGAGGAAGCTGAAAGGATCACAAGAGCAACATACACGCAGCAATAGATATTACCATAATAAGGACTCTCCATATAAGCTTAAGGGGAATTGGACCCTAATATATACGCATTAGTAGATATTGCCATATCATCAAAATAAACAATATGGTGAGTCATTAGGGCTATGACCAAAATCATAAGTGGATAAACCGGAGATGTTTAACAATTCATAAGCGACTGGTGTGGATCGGCCATGGTGATGTTTAACAATTTCTGCCTTTCTCACAAAAGAAAATGATAATTCCTATTAGTTTTTCCCTAATCATGGCCTTAAAACTGATAGTCAAGGCGATAGAGACAACAACAAGGAACATAACACTACTCTGCCACATAAATGCAACAACTCAAAATAGAAGCTTGTCTCAATAAGTTCATTTGAATGGAATCATTTACAGTTCCATTATAGCTACTAAACAACCAACAAAAGCCTATAGAATTAACTACATTTCTGAGTCTGACGGCCCAATTTCCAAACTAAGCACTGACTTATCAGATCTGTGTCCATATTCGGTTAAACGATATTTTACCTTTAATATTCTATATGTATGAATACTCAGAGGCTATGCGGGGCAAAGGAAATGTATATAGCGAAGCGAACCTCAGACAAAGGTTTTAGTTTTCCTATTTGGGCGCTGATCAAAGGAAAACCTTACCGATAATAGAGGCAAACTGAAATTGGGAGACAGTGATGAAAGTTTCGTGTGAGGGAATTGGAACATTAGCAGAAGAAGAAAGAAATGGCAGAAGAAAGAAAGTGCAAAACGGAAAGGGCATTACCTGTTCTTTGATGAGCCAACTTCAATAACACTGTTGTGCGTTGCTGGCGAGTAAGCTCTGCGTTGCTGTGGAGCTGCAGGTGGGAGAAGAATTCAATGCCAGAAATGGAAAGAAATTGGAAGGCGCCATCATTTCTGAATACGTTTGTAGTGGGAGTCGGGAAAATAGGACAGAATTAATTAACCCTCATCGTCTTTGAACTGCCATGGCCGATTGCAAGGGAGTCTGCGGGATAAGAATTAATTAACCCATTTCACCCATTCCGTTCATGCCGGGATAACTGCCATGGCCGGAGAACAAGTGTCAGGCATCTGAAACTGGCCTTGAAAGCCACCGATGCCCTCAATCTAGCAAAAGTCCATATGGAGTCTGCGGGGAATTTCTCTCATCGCATGGCCAAAGAAACAGGTGTCAAGGTACAGTGAAAAGTAGAAAAAACATGTGTCATCAGGAGAACAATGCCCTCAATCTAGCAAAAGTCCATATGGAGTCTGCGGGGAATTTCTCTCATCGCATGGCCAAAAAAACAGGTGTCAAGGTACAGTGAAAAGTAGAAAAAACATATGTCATCAGGAGAATGAATATGTTGACGAACAAAAACTTGATCTCTTTCAAAAGAGAAGGCCTATCGGCCTAAATATAGAGTAACAATTTCATAAATTTCAACCTAATAAAATTGATTGTGTTGATAATAATCTACATGGACATTGTTTTGAATATCACTAATATATGGAAACGGCTTTTAATATCATTCATATATGGAAAAATGTTAGAAGATACATCAAAAAGCAAGTTGCGGACATGGTTGTCAGATTTATGATATTTATAAAGTAAAGTTGTTTGAAAAGATTTATATATATCTTTTATGTTATGATGAAAGGGAAATTTATAAAAATTCAACTGACATGGTGATAGATAAATCAAAATATAAAGTGATATTTATACATTCAAATCTAATTGAGTTGGGATACTTACATAAATTATTAACAATATTGGCTGGAATCCGGGCCAAAAAAATTTAAAAAATCTTGCAGAAACAGTATTTGAATCCTAATTTTGATATTGGAAATGGATTCAGCACCATGAAAAACCTGTAGGACACTCAAAATATTAAACTTTGAGAGGTATAACATGGATTTAGAAAAATTCCTGCCGGATTTTCTAAAAATCTTATCGGAATTTTCATGATTTTCAGGGCGATTCCTCTGGCTAGTTAGACTACGGCTTTTTTTGAATCATTACAAGTTTGGTTTCATTAATAGTTGTGATTTGCTTCTGACATCTGTCTAATAATTTAAACTCCAACTTAGCTGTGATATATGTCCTATTATTGCTTTTGTTTTCTACAACAAACACGTCAGAGAAAGCATCTGCTCCTTTAATCCCGCGAATGCATCCGAGGGCAGAGCTGTTGCATCGGCAGGGAATTCCACAAATTCTCGGAATTCTGGTTCGGGGGCAGGGCATTTAGGGTCTAAAATAACCATAAACAATGTTCCTAGCAATAGTCTTTCCTCGGCAGCACCGCATCATCAGGCTGCGGCTCGAACACTGCGTGGGAAAGAAAAGTCTCCAGGAAGCACAACTATTACCATCGCTAATGGAGGTTTTTCCGCCATGGAAAATCTGCCAGCGTTCAGAGATGTTGCTGCCTCTGAAAGACTCAAACCTCTTTTTGAAGAAGTTGAGTCTTTGTTGTCATGTGTTTGATTTCTTGGATCCTGCGAAGAATGTAAGAGAGAAAGAAATCAAACGGCAGACCCTGCCGGAACTCGTCGATTTTATTCAGGCCGGTTTGATCAAGCTTAATGAATCTCTACAGGAAGAGCTGGCAAAAATGTTCTCGGAAAACCTTTTCCGCTGCTTGCCTCCTTCTGCTCGTGAAAATAGTGAATGTATAATATTTATTATTCAACTGAAACAATATATCTCTCTTACGAATTTATTATTCAACTGAAACAATATTGTTTTGAGGATCCACTTCATTATTTCCGATTAGGTTTATGTTTAATTAAATACCTTTGCAACCAGATAAATTTGATATGGAATAAAAATTTCTTTGGAAAAGAAGTAAAATTGAAGCGAATGATAAAATTTGCATCTTATTTTTGTATTCATACTTTTACAATTTTAACTACTGGTTTTCTTACTCTATGTCTCATTAAGGCTTGGATATTATTTTTGAAACTAATACAAAACAATATATATACAAATGTTTTTGGCTCTACGTCTTATTAAGGCTTGGATATTATTTTTAAAACTAATACAAAACAATATATACATAAATGACAGTGATACAAAGCAACATATACATAAAAATAGTTATGGAAGAATTGTGATTTTAGATGAGAATGAATTGTGATTTTAGATGAGAAGTATTGTGATTTAGATGAGATAAAGTGTAAGTGTTATTGGAAGTGTTGAAATTTTAACTAGGTTTGATATGCATAATTATGATATTGTAAAATGTAAAAAAAAATGTATTTGAGCCAAAAGAAAAAGTTATTTCAGAAAATTCATAATTATGATTTTGTAAAAAGTAAAAAAAGAAAGTATTTGAACAAAAAAAAGTTATTTCTGAAAAGAAAAGAATGAACTTCCAAGCTCTTTAGCTTTTTGAAAAAAAAAAAATGAACGTCCAATTTCTTTAGCTCTTTCAGTTTGAAAAGAAAAGAATGAACTTCCAAGCTTTTTAGCTCTTTGAGAAAGCAATATCAAAAACTCTACTCTATAGTATGAGGCATCTTTATCTCATACAATTTTTTCAATTTAAAAAATCTATCGGCCTTGCTTTGCACCTTTTGAAGCCACTGCTAATTAAAGAGTTGTTGAAAAGTAAGCAATATATTAATAGTTTTCAGTTTAAAAGCACGATAATTAACCCTATGAGTGTGAAAATAAATGGAATAGTGGGTTGTTCGATTAGGTTACAAGATTTCCCGAGTTTTTTTTTTCGACATTGGAGAACAAAATAACAAGTTGTTAAAAAGGCAAGCAATATATTAATAATTCATAGCTTAAGGGAAGGATAGTTGACCATACAAGTGCGAAATAGGGGAAGTGGTTAACCATGGTTGTCAAAGAATTTTTGGGTATGGTACGGAGGAGATATATATATATATATATATATATATATATATATATATATATATATATGAATGATATGGGTTAATATCGATATATATGAAATCAATTTTAATGTATGATATGTGTTAATATCGATATACATAATTATAGAAAAAATAACAAAAGTTTACATTAAATAGTAATAAATTTTTAATATTACCATCATATATATGAGAGATATAAATGTAAATTTAATTATAAAAATTTTTAAAATTTGTGCTATAAAATTAAAAATTTAATTATAATTTATGTTTTTTATATTTGAATTTGAATTTTTTTATTACAATTTATAATATTTATATTTTCTGAATTCAGGTTGTTTTTTAGATTCAAATTGTTTTAAGAAGATTTTTTTGTAAAATCACATTTATAAATCTTTGGTCTTTGAACTATCTTCAATGTTGTTCATCATCGAGATTAAGCTAGAGAGTCTAATTATAACAAATAGTTAAATACAATAAAGCTACAAGAAAGTAAATAAAGTAGTTAAATAAAATAAAATTATAAAGAAGTAAAGAAAACTTGCAACGACTAAATTTTAACGATAAAAAATAATTAATAAAATTTAACCATCAAATATTATAGTCAATAAATTATTAAAATACTTAAGAAAAAATAGTGAATTTAATTTTCAATAATAAATATATGATTATATATATACAAAACTTGTCTATATATATAGAGATACTTAGTAGGAAAAATGTAAAACAAATCATAAAGAATTATAAATAAAAATGGAAGAAAATAAATATTTATTAATGAATTAATTAATTAATAACAATAAATAATGAGAGAAATACTTAATATATATTTTAAATAAATAAATAATCATTAAAAAATGGAAAAAATCCATGTGAGAATGAATATAATAATAGTTATATTTTTTTGAATTATAGGAATATATTAATAATTTAGATGAAAATAAATAAATATAAAAAAATAAAATAGTGGTAAAAAAATTTCTTCAAACAATATCCATTTTTTTTATTTATTGCAAGGAATAATATATTGTGTTTAATTACCAATAATAAGAAAAATAAAATATAAACATAAGAAAGTGTATGAACCTAAATAAACAAAAGGCAGAAAAATATCAACAAAAGGAAAGGAAAAAGGGGAAAAACCAAAATAATACTACTAGGAAGACAAAATTCCAACAACTGTTAATTTTCCAACCATCATCCCTATTTAGTGTACTAGACTTTCTTTCAATTTCAATGGTCTTCCTAAAATTTCGGTGATGGAAATGATCAATCTTGGCAATAACTTGGGACTCTTTTATACAAATGTGTTCTGTTGTCTTGTTAACATGCTTTGTCAAAGTTGAAGAGTGAGTCCTATAATGTTTGATGACGGTTGCATGTTCTTGAATCCTTTGTTTTATGGAGTGGTCGATTTCTCCAATAGATGGAGTTCCACAAGAACATGCCTTGTCTTCTTAGTGTTCAACATCCCTTTATACTAGGGACCACCAACAAGATTGCTCAGATCCTTAAGAAGCATAAAATCCCTTCGACCTTTAGGACCTTGAATACCATCAGGAGCTTCCTAAGGTCATTCAAAGACCCATTGGACACTAAAAATATGAAAGGTGTGTATGTAATACAATGTTCATGTGGACTCACTATATTGGAAATTGTGTTCCTCATTGTTAAACACAACTATGCCGAAGACAAGAGATAAGATAGAACATTCATTGAATTTATTATTCACAAGATATACATTTATAATACATTTAGGTGACCCTTGGATTCATCTTCTAAGGTATCTGGGACTCCCTTTGACTTTTCAACTTCCACACCATAACCCTTAGCAGATAAGGTGTCTAACATTCCCCCCTTTATCCGAAGGGATATATACGAGTCCAAGAAGAGATCTATAATACATAATACAATAATGCATGACAAAAATAAGCTAGATGTGCTCTCTAATATGATGGCATAAGGTCGAAGAACCTAGGGTCTCAACCAACGATGGTTTAAGGATGACCACCAACTCTAAAACACTTAGTGCAATTCCTAGAATTCTTCCAAATCTGCCAAGAAGTTGATGTATTCTATTAGAGGAAGTGCTCCTTAATGTTTTGAAGAGGGAGACCTTCAACCTGCAAAAAGGAGGCCTACAACCTGCAACGGTTTAAGGAAGGCCATCAACCACAAACATGTTCAGGGGTTTATGTTTCTCTAGCTAGAACCCTGAATCTCGGTATGCTTGTCTCTGGTTGTAGGCTCAGGCAGCAGGTTCAGGTTGTGGCTCATGCTCGCTTAATGCATATTTGAAAATTGTATATGACCGTCACTTCCCCGCATGTCAAATACAAGGTGAGAAAAAGAAGAGAACTCACCTACAAGACTTTTCAATACTTTAGAATAAATTATGACATATGACTGAAATATCTTCTTGGTTGTTGAAGCCCACTACCAAGAAGCGATCCATCCAAGGTGAATCTTTGTTATTGCAAGAGGTTTGTTTTTGAAGCATATATTTGAAGAATGAGTTTTTTTACCACAAATGCTTACACAGGTGAAGATCAAAACAATGATCTTTCACATGGAAACTTGGTCACAATGTTGGAATTTCACAATCTGTTGTGAATGTGGAGTAGAAAAATCTGGAACATGTGAAGGTGGATTGTCACGAAGAAATATAAAAATATGAAATATGATGGGATTTAAGTAATCTGGAATATGAAATGACACCTCCTTATCATATCCAAGACTTATTTTGTGTTTTTTATTGACAAGCTCTTCCCAAGGTTTGTTGATGGACTTGGGAAGTGCAGACTCAACATTTACATCAACATGCAAATATGCTTCTTCATTGGACACTAGATATGAATCAAATTCTTATTATTGTTGCTGATGGGAGTCTGTCTCAATTTCAAATAAAGGGTTGTTCCGAACAAAAACTAATTCATGATGACAACTCTTCTGTTTTAATTCATCTCGCTGGAACTGAGATTCTAGCTGCAAAAAATGAATCTTGTCATGTGCATTATGTAGACAAAATTTAATATTGAAAAGAGTGTCTTTGTTGATGTTTACCATTCCATCAACAGTGGATACTATCATAGCATTTAGCAACTCTAATGTACCATCAAGTTTGGCCATTTTCTTAGCAAATAATAAAGGCTCAACAAATAAAATGAGTCAATTCAACTGGAAATGCTCCTGTTTACAATGTAAAAGTACCTTCACATAATAATTAGGGACAACTATAGCCTATAAGTGCACCCTCCTGCCATAACAACTCGACCCATATAAGAGGTATTAACCCTGTTAACACTCAGAAAATAACACACACTGATTCTCCCTCTAAAACTTGACTAATACGCCTCTCTTAGAGGGTAAACTCGACCCCCAATATATCTATAAATTCACTCTTTAGATTTGCAATTACAAATTTATCTCATGGCACAATTATTTATGGAAGAATTCAAGAGATTAATACCTCAGTGAGATCTAAATCCTCCTCAATCTGCATCTATGATCCAGTGTATCAGTAAAGTGCTCAAAATTCATAGTGTTCAAAAGTGCTCGAAACCAATTCCAAAGCAAATATCTTGTCACCCTGAATCCAGTGCAACTCGTTTCACTCAAAACCGATATCGTATGCTCTCGATATTGAGTTTTGATCAGTTTCTCAAACAACTAAAAAATTTGTAATTGGGTTGCAGGTATGCCCAGTCACAAGTTCGCACGTTGACTAGGGATGTGACTGGGCAGATTGACTGTGTATTTTTAGACTAGTGAGATTGCACTAAGTGTCTTCATTTGGTTGGTTGAAATTTCGTGGTTTCGATTGGTTGGTTGATATTTGACTTGGGCCAATGGGGGAGGACCACGTGGGCCAATCGTTGGCTGCCACATGGCTTCTTGTTGGTGTTTTAAATTTTTTTATGGTTCAGACAAGGCATCTGGAAGGTTCGAACCGCGGACCTATTGACTAGAAGCACAATTCTCTGCCATTGTGCCACTGGTGTTTCTTGTAAACCATAGTCTGCAACTTTTATTAAAAGTTTAGTGAAATATATATTGGGGGTTGGGGCCGAGGTTAACCCCCAACCCCTGGTCCACCCAACGCCACGAGGCCACAGAAGGGAAGCGAGGGGTGCAGGGTTAACCCCAACCCCAAACCACATGTTACGATACTAACCACATAACAACCAAAACCATATCACAATTATGGTAGGGTTAGTTTAACCGTCAGTTCCAGAACCCATACAACGAGCAACCATGGTAGTTATCGGGGTTGAGGTTTGTTTGGTGCGGTGTTTAAACCTTACCACTAGAACCCAACCACTAAACATTACCACAGTCAGGTGCATGGTTGTTTTATGGCATCGTGCAGGGTTTTCAAACCTAACCATAGTCCAACACCAACCATGGTTCGCAGGTGGAGTTTAAAATTGGCGCGACAGTTCAAAAAATCCTGGATCCAACGGCGGGTATGGCGCCACTTGGCCCTTTCTTATTGGTTCATGGGTTCATCTAGCATTTAAAGCATTCAAAAATTTACAACTGAACCGACGCAGATCTCGTTGGTGCGAGACGAATTTTTCGTTCCACGTGGACGAAAAGTGCAGAATTTGTAAGATGGATTACAAGTGGGTGCAAATTGTAGCACAATTAGCATAGAAATTGTTCTAGAGCATAACTCAATCATTTTTTGACCTTTTTGAGTGCATAAAGCACACAAATAGGGGTTTTTTACTGTTCTGGAGCCATTGGAGACATTATTTTTGCATTATGAGCATTGTAAATCCATGTAAACACATATTTTTTAGTATAATGAAGAGGCCCAACATTCGAAGTTGGACTGGGAGATGTAGCCAAAGAGGGGTGAAATCCTTCATCATTTTGTTTTCTTGTGTTTTTGTTATGGTATTTTTGTCTCTGTTATTTGCTACAAAACTGAGTTTGAAACTTAATTTATGTACTATGGCTTTTCTAATTGCATAAAAAAACATAAAATTTCACTTGCAAACATTCATCTAAACCTTCAAGTTTTCTACTACAGATCAATCTATGTTAAATTTCTATGCACCCAATGGCAGAACCTGGATGATATCGCTCCAACGTTAGGGTTCACACTTCCCATAGAACTTTCAATAGTCTACGGTTTTATTCCCTTAGTTAAACACGATGCAACAAAGGAGGAAAATAAGATTGAAGGGAATCCATCAGCCAAGCATGAAATTCAGATACGCATAATTGAAGATGAAATTCAGATACACAAAATTGAAGATATATATAACTACATATAATTAACTATTTTAACAAAAATACCAAGAATAGATCTCATTTCCCAGTATTTGTGGCATCTATAAATTAGTTGTGTATGCTTATAATCTTCTGATTGTTTGGGTCAATGTAAATATATGTCACACTAACTTATCTTTTGATATGTTTCACAAACAGGAGTCAACTCTCGTCGTTTCTCTGGACAACATACCAAAACTCTATGACATAACACTCGCGACAAAGGATTTTATGACACATCCAGCCAAGCATTCCAACGCGTGCCCTGGAAACTTCAGTAACGTTCTCTCTGCACTTTCAATTTCACAACACTAATCTACCCCTGGATGTGGTGGCTTACCATCAGAGTCACCGTCCTACTGAGAAACTTCAAGACATCCGCCTAACGGCGATGAGTCCCCGTCACCGTTACTCCTCTGTCATCTATAGAAGCCCGCCCTGAGATCAAAACACTTTACGATAAATTTGATGACCATATCTTCATAATAAACAAAATTAATGAATTTCAAATCCTTAGAAGGAATTGGCGGATAATAGCACCAATCCAGCGCAATCGCTTCAGTTTCCACCGCTTTAACTCCCATGAACGTTACAAATTCAAATCCCGCGACCAAGAACGGATTTTCAAATAATTGTTGTAGTGTTATCCGTTTCTAAAATTCTTGCACGTATTTAAGGGTCGATTGTGCACGTCGTTACTGGGATTGCAGTGGGTAGAGAAACACTTATTCAAATTCGTTATCTTTGGCAGACTCTGCTGGTATTTTCTGCATGTAGAGTAACTCCATGTTTACAATGATTTTCCTTTAACATGTTGATATGATTAGTGGATGATGCCACTAATAGGGTTTGAGTTACATCAAATTTCCTTTCTAAATGGGCGTGGGCGTGGGCGCGGGAAAGGTGTTAAGAGGCATGACATGACAGGAGGAAAATGCATAGATAGGAGTGAGGAATCTACTTGCAATAGGATACAATGCTTTGGAGAAAAGAAACATGCCATGAAAATCGTATACTGTATAATAATTACCACAACTCACTGTCTAAAAAGAGATATCAGTAGGAAGAGAGGATAGAAATAGATACTTGGAGAATATTACAGTACGAGAGAGGCAAAACTTTGGACATATAGAGACACTAGCGTGAACTTCCTAACCAAGCACGATTTTCATAAAGGTTGCTCAAGATGTATGAGAAAAACTACTCAACTAGTGGTTTAAGTTTGAGCAGGAATTCGCCCGCTTTGATATCATGTTAAACACAATCATGGGAAGACAAGAGATAAGATAGAATATTCATTGCATTTATTATTTCCAAGATATACATTTATAACACATTTGGGTGACCCTTGGATTCATCTTCAAAGTATTTTAGACTCCCTTTGAGTATTCAACTTCCACACTATA